>PVJN01013518.1:0-48598 GCA_004026805.1 Lasiurus borealis
AAAACACAAAAAACTAACTCCTTCCAATGCCCAGAAATAGTTCACTGGCAGAACATCTGGTATATGAATCAGAGAAATGTGTTATGGCAGTCGTAGTCTGAGATCCAATATCTAATTTCCTTTTAATTTACCATAATTCTTTTTATAAAACTTTATGGCTTTCCTTCAGTGGCTGTGCTTAGCGAGGATTGCCAAAATAATGCCTTCTCTTCAGAATCACATTCTTCGGCCAGCTTCTCCCTACTTGCTTCCTTCCCTTCCAATTGCATTTTACCCTCGACCCCTTACCCACTGTCTGCTTTTAGCAATCTGTGTTGACTAGAAAGGACAACCAGAGTGTCATCTGAAAACTTAAACGCAAGCATGTATTTGGAACTACAACCCTACTAGTCCATTGTTCTAGCTAGCAGTGATGATTTGGTACGAATGCTTTGGTTTCATTTTATTTGAAAAATGGCCATCCTTTCTACAACCATCAGTGTCACTGAGTTATAGCAAGTAGAGTTAACGAGAACGAGGCAGGTTCCGCATTTAGAAAGTGTGAGGCTCCCAAGTGAGCACCCATCATGTTTCCTAAACCAACCAGTGACTGAACAATTCCCATTATCAAAGTCATAATCCTATGCTTTTATCTAACACTTTCTCTGATTTGCAGGTTTATTTGCAGGTTTAACAAGACAAATGTAGGAGGAAAATGCTTTTCCTAAAAGCATAACAACCCTCAGCTGCTTTTAAATGTCCAAGAACAGGGATAAAACAAGGAGTATCTTGTTATGTCTAAAACACATCAGAACGAGTCCTCTAGAGAAGAGGGACATGTTTCCATCACCCCTAACCTACGAGTGCTTGTTTTTAGAATGACAAACTAATGTCATGGTAAGCCGCAGTTAGGGGAGGAAAAGGTAGCTGCCCTTCAGAAGTTTATCCATTCGGAGAGGAGGAAGTCAAGGGGAAAATCACTCTCCTCTGACTAACACAGTATAATTATTTTCCTCATGATGGTGCCCCTGCAGTTTTCTCCCTTTAGAAGTTCCCATGGTTACAAAAGGACATGCCACACACACACACACACACACACACACACACACACACACACACATATTTTTTAAAAGGATGGCAAATCACAAGGATGTAAAATGGCCTCCTATAGTTGATCTGAATTTGTCATTTTGCTTTAAAGATTTTCCCATTGGCCCACTTAATCCAGAATCACTTGTACAATGAATAATGTAAACCCAGGGCTGGCTATTTTAAGAAACCAGAAATGCCAAATAAACACTTGAAGGCCATTAAGATTTTATCCTGCACACACACACACACACACACACACACACACACACGCACACACTGATAAGAGAGAGTTCACTTGAAAGGATAAAATTCTGAAGATCAAAACGGTATGGCTCGTCCTTACAGACTCTTTAGAAGAAGACTTGAAGCATAAAAATGTTTATTTGAACTATGCAAAGAATTTTACATTTAATCAATAAATTCGAAAATGATTTCAATCAAGAAATGTTTCAAAAAGGCTTTTTAAGTGCGAGATAACATTAACTGAGCCCAAACAGGAGAGTACGCTGTGCCCTCCTCAATGTAGTGTTTGGCCCTTTGCACTAAAATGGAATGAAAGCTTTCTGTCCCTAATGGGAAATTCAAACAGCATTTATCCGATGCCTACTAGTTTCAGACACAGGAGAATGTGCATATAGGAGGGTAACAAGACAAACAGCAATTGGACTAAAGAAAAGTATCTGACGGACAGACAGAATCACTGAGGTTTGAGCAGACTACATCAAACTTTGGAGATTTCATCTCCTAGTGTCCCTGCTGTTACGTGAGTAAGAGTATTGACTTCTTCTGGGACTTAAGGATGTTTCCGTTTTTGCTCTTTTATAAACTCAAGTCCTTTACCAAGTAGCCTTTCTGCCAGCCTCGTTCATGCTGACTTGAACAGGGCAATTGGCTATGTCGGATACAAGCTGTGAGGCCATTTTCATCCCAACAGATTCCAAAGCCAAAGTCAAGAATGGCATCAAAAATTACAAAATGAAGAAATAACATGTTTCTAGTGTAACTACCTAAGGTTTAATAAATGCTGGATAATGACGATACATAAAATCTAGTAACACATTGCACAGAGCAGGAAAACCTCCCAGATATCCATGAACATGTCCTCATCGTTTAGGGTTAAAAGTTTAAAAGACAGAATTTTTTGCTGGATACATTCTACCGAGGCCCCTGAAAAGCTGTGGATTAAAATGCGATGTACCACTTAGCTGTGGCTGACACGCTAAAATGGACAATTGCAACAGTTCAGCGGACTGCGTTTTAACAAAAGTGAAGTCTCCTAGAGATTTTTGTTGGTTTGGTTCTCTAAAGAAACATGCTTGGTTCACTTCTTGTATTCCATTTTTTAAGCCTTATGACTCTGAAAAGATACTATTTAGACCCCAGCGATACCCAAATAATGAAGATGCATTAACAATAAAGGTCCTCAGGGGAATATAGGTTTAACGCAGTAGGCGGTGCATGCTCAGTGCACAGCTTTTCTGGGGATGGCATACACCAGCAGTCCAGCTACCAGAGTCGGCAGGAATCCGTGCCTCTGTTCATCGTGGAATTGGATGGACAGTTAAAAGCTTTCTGGAATTCTTCAAAGTTGCTGATTGCACCATTGACCCTAAAAAAGATATTTAATGTCATTTAATTCTTATATATCAACAGGTTCTTATTAAAATTGTAGCAGCATATTGTTAGAAGGGATGTTGCAGTAATTTAATCTCCGTATAGGGCAGATAACTGAAGCCCCAAATGTTTAAGTAAACTTCCAAAAAAGATTTCACAGAGCTGAGACTAGAACCAACACCTCCGCAATACCAGGCAAACAATCCTATTCATCTCTTAAATATTTTCAAATTCCTATAAACTGTAGGATTTACAGTTCCAATATAATGAGTATTAGATTGTATAATCTTAAACCTTTACAAATGCCTATAAACTGTAGAATTTACCAATACTTAGGTTCTCTATTTTTTTTTAAATCTTTTGGGGGGAGGTATAACTGATATAAAGTGCACATGTCTTAAATGTAAAGCCCATAGTTGTTGTTTTTTTCATGTGTATATCATACCCATGTTACTATCACTCAGATCAAAACATGAGCTATTTCTAGCACCTAGACAGCTCCCTAATGTGCCCTACCAGTAGCACCTCTGAGTGTAGCGACTAGTCTGACTTCCATAGCCATAGATTAGTTTTACCTGCTTTTGAACTTCATCTGAATGGAACCACACAGTAGGCACTCTTTTGTCACTGACTTGTTTTATTCAATATTTATGTCTGTAAGATTCAACCATGTTGTTGTTATCACTGTCTTTAAAGAACCCATTCATTCTACACAAACACTTTCTCTAAATTCCTATTATGTTCGAAGGGTCATATGTATCTAGAATCTGGTTCATGTAACAACAAACCAATGAATGGTGTCTTGTAGTTATTAGTGAGTAATACTTTGCTGGTATTAACTTCAAAATCTGGGGTTCGTACAAGTTCCCTCAACTGCAGTAAAGAATACAGATTCCTTCTTAGCAGTCTGGTTGTAACTGCCTTGTGGAAGTAGTATTTCCATTGTGTGATTTCTGCCATACTCAAAATCTATTTATTGTAAATATCACTAATAAGCCAGCAGAAAACTCCCTCTTCACTTATTTCTTACTCAACTGCATGTTCAAAAGGCTGACTTGAAGATTCAGCATTCTCAGTCACTGACTATTTCTTCCCTAAGGATGTCTTTACCTATAAGCATCTGAATGAATATAATGACCAATATAAAAAAAAAATCCCCACAATCTCCTGTGTTTTAGCTGAGAGGTGTAGGTAGGGATGGATATTTCATGGTGTGATTCATCCTGCGCAAGTGTTAAAGATAGAATTTAGTTGATAATTAGTGAGTATGCGCTGCAAAATCATCAGCTAAAATCTAACATTATAGGCAAATAGTAAAAGGAAATTTGTTTCTAAGAACTTATCTGTTGAGTAATTAATCTACTGCATTTGTCAGAAGGCGCACATTTTCGTCCATTAGAAACTGTCAGCATTCTTGACAGTTTAGGCCAGTGGGGGAGAATTTCTAACACAGTAATTAGATTTTATGCTATTGGGCAATTCATAGTCAATTTCTGAAACATGTTTAAGGCAGGGTTTTGGGAATAACATTTTAAAATATAGGAGCAAATTTAGATGATTTTCTTGCAATATGCTAATGGACTCATTTAAGCATTAAATATAAAAATATACAGATGTAATATTCTAAGCAAAAAATAAATATAGTTAAGGTTTCCTATATTTCCCATTATAATTCTTGTCCTCTACTCTAGAAAATTTCCTTCAAACTATGCTAGACATCCAGCACAAGCTAAGTAATATTAACCTTAATTTTATTTTTACTTAATATTTTATACATTTTGACAATAAAATAAGATTGTTCCTCATAATCCTTTTTCCTTCATATGTAATCAAATGTTTCAAAATAACATTCAAACTAAAAGCCAAAATACAGAGCTTTTGACTCTAGATATGAATTATGATAGCTTAATATGACTATATATCCTCCTTTGTGTTCAGAGCTATTCAGAAAATGGGCACTCATTTATGTTTGCTGGTCGGCTGCGTAACACAAAATAAACCAGGGCTCTCAGCATTTTAAGGCACAGTATGTAAGATCACATCCTTGTCTAAGAAGAGACTTTTTGGGTCCATGTATTTTTGCCTGTAAATGGAGATATCACAGTTCACAACACAGGCTTTGGTTCAAATCACCTATTTGGTAAAGCGTTGAGATGGCTGCATAGCGGAGGAGGAGGGGAGACACACATTAAAAACTACTGTTAAAAAAAAAAAAAAAAACTAGTATCACCCATTTGCCCTTTTACCTAAACTCAGGAGGGCTGTGAGCACCAATTTGGACTTGTTCTCGGGCAGCTTCTGGTCTGTAGGAATTGCACCTGACCTAGAAGAGAAAACCATACTGGTAATTACATTTCCATTCCAATTACACATTTTCTACTGCTTTAACTGCTCCAAATTATACTGAAGAGTTATTTTAGACTCAATGGATGACAGTTTTAGTAAATTAGATAAAAACTTCATCTGTAGTAACATCTATTATTCTAATCCCCGGAGTAGGTTTTATCGTTGTAAATAATTCTACAATTTGAGTAAATTAGGGAAGTTTCCATACAAATGCTATAGATCAGGAGAAAGCTATAAATGCCCAGGAATCAACCAATGCATTCTTTCAATTAATATCATGCTTGGAATAGCCCTTATCAAATGTAACCATATTTGAGTCAATAAAATGAATCTATCACCATTACTGAGCACAGTCCTGATAAGTCAGTTTTTCGCTTGCCCTACCATAGGCCAGCCCTTGGATAGGAGAACACGTCTCCATTTCCTTTGAAGTTAGGCACGGCTGTCTCATTGTTCTGACCAATGAACTAGGAGAAGTGATATATGTCACTTCCTAGAGAAGATTTAAAAACTGGCAGAAGCTTTAAGAGCCTTCAGAATAATCTAAGATGCTACACTAAGAACCAGTGCGCATTTCCTCATATTTCTTTCCTACTCCTGTGGTGACCATGAAAGCACACGTCAAGATAAAGACTCTAAAACCCAGGTCCTTGAGTAATAACTATGAGCAGAGACCATTAATGACCGATGTTGGACACAGATCATGAACTAGAAATAAATTTCCCTTGTTTACTTAGTCCCTGTACCATAACCTACTTAATCCTGCCTTGAAGCATGTCTTGAAACATGACATAGTCTTGAAATATGAAAAGAACTAGGATACATGGATATGATTGGGGGGAGATTTAAAGTGAAGGAGATAAAGGAAGCAAAGACATATTTGAGAAAAAATAAAAAGAGCAAGACACTCAGCATGGCTGGACTGTGGGGTCTAATGTGCAGCAATGGGAGACCAGGGGTGATGGAGCCAGTTTCTGAAATTCTGACCCATACCTGAAGTGTTTAAACTATACCTAAACATCATTATGAGAGGGAAGTGATAAAATCATATTTTAGAAAGATGTATCTGTCAGGGGCATATGGAAGAAAATTAGAAACTAGTTAGAAGATTATTTATGTATGGGCACCAGGAAGGTTCCCAATGAATATCCACTAAAAGAGTAGAAATGGGAATGGAAAGAAGTAGAAAGATAAGAAGATCTGAAGGGGGAAATTGGCAGTTCACGGGAACCATAGGGATATAGAAAGCAGGAAAGGCGATATGATGCTATCACTTTTCATAAATATAAACCATCAGTCTCTGTGGATCTAAAGTTAACTTTGAAGATGTCTTTTCTAATATGATTCCTTAATTTCCTCAGAAGCAAGCTACTGTGAAGTTGTTTCTGGCACTCCGTATTTCTTATATTCTTACACTAGAGGCCCAGTGAACACATGTCGTGCATGGGGGGTCCCTCAGCCTGGCTGGCACCCTCTTGGAGTCTGGGACCCCTTGGGGGATGTCCGCCTGCCAGCTTAGGCACACCCAGCAGGCAGACATCCCCCAAAGGTCTTTAGCGCTGCCACTACAGCTGTGCTCGCCAGCCATGAGCTCAGCTTCTGGCTGAGCAGCGCTCCTTCTGGGGGCACACTGACCACCAGGGGGAAGCTCCTGCATTGAGCATATGCCCCTGGTGGTCAGTGTGCCATTTGGTACATTTGCATATTAGCCTTTTATTATATAGGATTATTGTATATGCTGTTTTTGTTTTCTATATCATTTAAGAGAGTGCTAAAAACACATTATGGCTGTTAACGTTTTCCTAGGACCTTCTCAGGAGGGAAAATAATTTGTTCACTACAAGTAGACATATTTCAACGTGTAAAGTATTTAAAATCTCCTCACTCTGTCAATAGGAAAAGCTTCAAGATAAATTTCTCATTAGTGATATAAAATGGTTTTCCATGTTTCCTAAATCTATTTTTTTAAAATATATTTTATAGATTTTTTACAGAGAGGAAGGGGGAGGGATACAGAGTTAGAAACATTGATGACAGAGAGACATTGATCAGCTCCTCTTGCACACCTCCTACTGGGGATGTGCCCGCAACCAAGGTACCTGCCCTTGACCAGAATTGAACCTGGGACCTTTTAGTCTGCAGATTGATGCTCTTATCCACTTAGCCAAACTGGTTTTGGCCCTAAATCTCTTTAGTTTAAGAAATCAGATATGGTTTGGAATTTTATTTGGAGATATTTCAAAAGTATGACTGTTGATGTTGCTATCAGTTTACTTCATTTATCTACAAGGAGCTGTTGTGAACTCGAATGTAACTAAGATGGGTCTTAAGTTAGTAAGTAAGAACCTGAGTAAGAACTGATGGACCTTGCACTTTAGAGTAGGGGTCAGCAAACTTTTTCTGTAAAGGGAGAGATAGTTAATATTTTAGGTTTTGCTGACCATAAGATCTCTTTCAACTACTCATCTCTGCTTCTGTAGCATAAAACCAGGCACGGACAATATGTAAAAGGAAGTGCATGGCTGTTTTACAATAAAATTGCACTTATAAATATAGATAGCAGGCCATATTTGGGTCCTAGTTTGCTAATCCCAGCTCTACAAAGTTCTGACTGTGTGTGTGCTTATTTGAGACATATGACCCAGTACTGACCTATAACAAATTCTCCTTCATTGAATTGTGTTAGCCTTATACTTATCAAGTGTCTTCAATATACCCAGCATCTTTGCTGGGTGCTAAGGTGATACTTAAGAAATGTAAGGATCCAGAAGATTAACTGTGAAGTTAAACTAAAAGTCTTCAATATTTTGAGAACAGTTAAATATTCAACTACCTGGTAATGAAGGTAAAGGTAACAGAATTGGAGATTTACAAAAGTGAGAACTGGAGTCCTTGAGAAAGTGTATGGATGGTGTGGAAGAGGTGGAACTTGACATGGATCCTGAAGGGTAAATATGGGACTCAATAATCTGAGAGGGAGGAGTAGACAGAGGGTCACATTAGAGAAGGAAAATCAAAGCTAAAGAGACAGTGATGGGCATGGCATCATGGGGTGGAAGTGAGGCCACCGTCCCAGAAAAGATGAGTCATGGATGTGAGAATTAAGAGCTGGTGGGTAGAGCTGGATAACACTGAGGAGAACTTTTAGAAAGATAACAAAGTGTTTGGCCTCAATGTGTCAGGACTTGGGAGCCACTGCAGTTCTTTGGCTGGTCAGTAGTGAAATAAAAGTGATATTTCAGTGGTATGTAAGACAGACAGTGTGGGGAAGATGCTAAAGTCTGAAAAACACGCCATAAGGCTGATGGAATAATCCAGAATAGAAATGATCAAGGCCTTAGCCTATAGATGACAAAATAAGGTAATGGGGAGAAAGAGAGGCTGAATCTGAAGAGCAGTTAAAAGAATGAAACATCTAGCTTTTGGGGCATATGTCATAAAAACAAAGGTAGATAAATCAAATAAGACCTAACAGTCCAGATTTTCTAAGCAGGAAGACCCAAAGACTGGGGTGTGTTAAAAGAAATGGGAAAACTAAAAAGAAAAGTCATTTTGTTCATGATAACAATTTTGCTGATATTGGGTCGGCAAATGATAATTTATTGAGAGCTGTAATGGCCAGCTTTTAGAAATAAAAGACCCCAGAGAAGTGATAGTCATTTAACCAGAGTTAACTGAGGAGACATGGGAATGCATGAACTTACTGAGAGAGAATACTAAGACTTAGGAACCAAAGACTGTACTAATGAAAACTCTTGTCTAGTGTTGAGCATACAGATACACATCTGCCCACTTGAGGCCATGTGCCAGAACCTTCCACAATTCATCTCTGAGTTTTTGAACATGAGGCCTACACATTTGTGACATAAACCACTAAAATAGTTAATAGCAACGAATTAGCACTTGCTTCATTAGCCAAAGACTGGAATTCAGAATTGTGCCTTATTTAGTGCACTTCTTTCTATTTCTGCTCAGAGAGCCTATTAAACTCACAAAAGTTACATAACTCTTCTTGCCTTTATTGTTGTTGCTTTCAGCTCTAATAGTCATCATATATTCATTTGACAGTTGAGAAAATCAATGAATGAGTCACTAAAAATGGTTTTGAATAGTATCAAATAGTAACATTGAGAAGTCCAGCTATATTACACAAATACCAAGTGAGTTACCATAGTAACCCTTGATAACAAAATAATAATAATAAACTTGGATTCAATCAATTAATTATGTCTCATAGTTGGGGGACTGGGTGAAAACAGTGAAGGGATTAATAAAGTACAAATTGGTAGTCCAAAAGCAGTTCCAGCAATATAAAGTACAGCATAGGGAATCCTATATAATGAAAATGTAGTATGCAAATTGTCCCCTTGACTGGAAGTTCATCCAGGACTTCGACCAGGGGGCAGGGTTGGCCAGGAAAAGGGAGGGAGGACTGGGGCAACGGCTGTGGTGGCAAGAGATGAGGGAAAGGGAGGGAGTACCCGCTGGCAGCCAGCAGCTGCTAGGGACCCTACCAGAGCATGTATTACATGCACCGGGCTTCTAGTATAGTGAAAAATATTGTAATAACTATATGTGGCCCAGGTGGGTACTGGAAATATCATGGGCAAGGTTTTGTAAAGTATGTGATTATCTAACTAATATGCTATACAACTCAAACTAACAAAAAATAATACTGAATGTAAAAATGCGTCCAATTAAAGTAAAATCAGCTAAAACTTTATATCTCATAGAACACTTAAAATATAAAACTTGCCCAACTGGCATGACTCAGTGGTTGAGCGTGAACCAGAGATCACAGTTCGATTCCCAGTCAGGGCACATGCCCAGGTTGCAGGCTAGATAGCCAGTGTGAGACATGCGGGAGGCAGCTGATCAATGACGCTCTCTCATCATTGACGTTTCTCTCTCTCTCTCTCTCTCTCTCTCTCTCTCTCTCTCTCTCTCTCTCTCTTCCCTTCTGAAATCAATAAAAGTATTTTTAAATGAAATTTACCCTGAAAATAAGCAGCAAGATAAAATTTTAGCTAAAATAAAAATTATGCCATTAAGGAGAGAAATGAAGATGCAGCATATGTAAACGCCTAAACTGCTATCTCACACAACAATTTCAAAACTACAACAAAATGGACATCATCCAGAACCACAGGAAGGCTGGCAGAGTGGAAATTCTACAACTAGAAGGAAAGAGAAAAGCACACTGAGACTCAGAGGAGCTGCAAGAGGCAGAGGTACTGAGGCATGCACACAGAGAGGACTGGCAACTGAATGCACGGCTGGCTTTCTCAAGCGGGAGGGAGACAAAAGCTCCCGACTACGCTGAACTCCAGTTCAGGGTGAGACTCTGGGGACCCAGACTCATACGGGGTGAAACTGGACTGTCAGGAAAGAGAAAAGCACACTGATGTTCAGAGGAGCTGTAGGAGGCAGAGGTACTGAGGCACGTGTGCAGAGAGGGAGGGCAACTGAGTATGCAGCTGACTTTCTCAAGCAGGAGGGAGACAAAAGCTCCTGACTGCACTGAACTCCAGTTCTGGGTGAGACTCTGGGGACGCAGACTCATTTCGGGAGAAACTGGACTGTCTGGCAGTGGGCGGAACTTGAGGGAGGCTTTCTCTCAGAGGTGCTTGCAGCAATTACCCTGGGACACTGAGACACAGGGGCCTATTAGGGCAGGGATGATGGGAAACCAATGCTGTCTGCTCTGCCCTGAGACTCCGCCCCATCCAAGCTGAGCATAGAGGCTTTTGCAAGTCTTATCTCATAAGGGTTACTCTAGCACGGAAGTTTTTCCAGTGTGGACACAGCTGATCCTCACAGCCAATGGGCCTGGAGGTAAATTCCTCCCAGTGATACCAACAATCAAGGCTTAAGTACAAGACTGTGCACAGAGCCCACAAAGGGGTGCACCAAGAGTGTCGACCTTAGGTAACTGGTGAGGCAGAGCCTCTGGGCCCTATAGGACACCTAGCACACAAAGTCACTCTATCAACTCAGGGAAGCAGCCAAAATGTGGAGACAAAGAAACAGGTCACAAATGAAAGAAATTGAGGAAAAGAAACAACTGGATATAAAGTTCAAAACAACCGTTATAAGGTTTTTCAAGAATTTTCTACAAAAGGCAGATAAATTTAGCGAGACCCTCGAGAATATGAAAAAAGGCCAAGTAGAAATTAAGCATGCACTGACTGAAATAAAAAAAAATATTATACAGAGATATAATAGCAGAATAGATGTTCACAAGAATCAAGTCAAAGATTTGAAATACAAATAAGCATAAAACACTCAACTGGAAAAGCAAAAATAAAAAGAATCCAAAAATATGAAAACAGTATAAGGAGCCTCTGGGACAACTTTAAGCGTACAAACATCAGAATTATGAGGGTGCCAGAAGAAGAGAGAGAGCAAGATACTGAAAACCTATTTGAAGAAATAATAACAGAAAACTTCCCCACCTGGTGAAAGAAATGGACTTACAAGTTCAGGAAGCACACAGAACCCCAAACAAAAGGAATCCAAAGAGGAACACACCAAGACACATCATAATTAAAATGCCAAGAGCAAAAGTCAAAGAGAATATTAAAAGCAGCAAGAGAAAAAGTTAGTTACAAGGGAGCGCCCATACGACTGTCAGCTGATTTCTCAATAGAAACTATGCAGGACAGATGAGAGTGGCAGAAATATTCAAAGTGATGAATAGCAAGAACCTACAATCAAGATTACTCTACCCAACAAAGCTATCATTCAGAATTGAAGGGCAGATAAAGAGCTTCACAGATAAGAAAAAACTAAAGGAGTTCATCAACACCAAACCAGTATTTTATGAAATGCTGGAAGGTGTTCTTTAAGAAGAGGAAGAAGAAGAAAAAGGTAAAGATAAAAATTATGAATAAGAAATACATATCTATCAGCAAGTAAATCTAAAAATCAAGTGAAAAAATATGATTAAAAGAATAAACTGGTGAATATAATAGAATCAAGGGCATAGAAAGGGAATGGACTGACAATTCTCAGGGAAAAGGAGTGTGGGGAGTGTGGGAAGATACTGGACAAAAAGCGAACACCTATAGATGAGGACAGTGCGGGGGGGGTGGGTAAGAGTAGAGGGTGCAGGGGGAACTGGGTGAATGGGAGCTATGAGGGAAAAAAGAGAAACAATTGTAATAATCTGAACAATAAAAATGTATTAAATTAAAAAAGTTATGCCATGAAACTTTTGTTCCAAACTTTTGATCAAGAAAGCAAGCCCAAGTCCCACATTTTATCTCATGCCCCTTCCTCATTCTACTCACATGAGCATAACTCAGGAAGAAGAGCTGGTTATTGGTGAATGTGATACCTGGCAGCAGCGGCTCCTCAGCCCCCTGCCTCTTGTCATTTATCCACTTCCTGTAAGCCTGGTGAGAGAAACAAAGTGAATGATCCTCTGCAACGATGGCTCTCTCTTCTCATCCAGTGCAGAGACAGTAAATATATCCTCTACCAGGTGCAAAATGTATTTTGTCAAGATTTCCGTTAAGAAAACAAAGCTGGAAATGCAAATCAATGTTGTATCGCTTAACAGTGAGGCCGGTTCGCCTGCAAAAAGACCTTACGTTCAATAAATACCAAAGCAGTAGGGTCAAAATGTTCAATAACTACCCCTCTTGGAAAAAAATGTTCTTTCTCTTCCTACCAGGGAACGAACAAATCAAGCACAATGACAAAGCCTATGGAAATAAACTTTGGGGTCAACATACTGCCAATTTCTAAATTTTGCCAAGTAAGAGGGAAAACAATAATCTTCAATAACCATCATCTTGTAGAAATAAAATATATTTTAACTAGAGTAATAGAGGAAAGATTTAATCTTGGAATAACACCCTGGTCTTTACAGTGAATGGATTTAGCTTTATGAAAATCTTTCCATATCATCCTTATGTTTCTTGTTTAATCGGAAATCAGTGGATGATGAAAGCATTAGTATGGATTTTTACCTGGCCTACTATATGAGAACCACTAGCCTCTGGCCATAACATATAAGTTTGATATTTTAAGAGAAAATTATAAGGAAGGAAAACTCATATGAACCTAGCCCCCAGGAGATTTCTGTAGCCTGCTTTGATATTATTATGTATCTTTTATTATGTATCTGAAAACTATCTTTTAAATACATGATTCTTAATAATAAATATTATTGATTAGGAAGTATCTTTACACCCTAAAAAGAAAAAAAAAGAAATGTAGCTTTATCCATATAACAGAGTAGAATATAGTCAATGGGGCAATATATTTCTACTTACAGAAATTCACAGAATTTACAGAAATCTAACTCCTCAAGAACACGACTATGCTGTAAACTGAGATGTACCCATACGGAGTTTTAGAGCTTAATTTAAAAAAGCACAGCAAATGTTGCAGTAAATACCCTAAAAGCTTCCCGCAGACCTCCATTATCGGCAATATTTTCTCCCAGGGTCCTCTTCCCTTTTACCTAATAAGAAGAAAAAGAAAAAGGAGTGTTTCACAGTCAACTATCATTCAGCAAGAGGCATAAATATGATAGCAATAAAAAGTGCCATATTTTAAAAAGAAAATTATATTCAATAAGTCAGAAGTAGTCATAATATATTTTGAGATAGAAAACTAACCCCGGCAAGGTGCACCTGAATATAATAATTTCTATTTTATTATACAACACATTTATTTCTTACCAACCTCTTTATTCTCACCCATTTAATCAGCTCCAATAAAATGTTAAAAAATATTCTCAGTGACTCTAGTTTAAATGGGGAAAAATAAAAACGTCAATATACAGATTACTTTATCTGATTAACTAACATAATGTGAGTATTCTTTCCAGTGTGTTCATGTTTCCAAAGATTTACCATCACATAGGAACAAGAGTTTCAGACTGACCATCAGCAGTTCACCTTCACCAATTTCCAGGAAACATTCAAAGGAGAGTAGTTTGCATGGGGAACAAAGGTCAAGGCTTGCAATATATGTATGATAACTAGCCAAGCATGGTAAAGAAATTCTTCTAAACATTTGAAGATTGTTCCTTAAACCCTTTTATAGGCTATGACAAAGAACAATCTAAACCAATGCAGCCCACAAGCCAAAATCCAACCTACTGCTGTGTTTGTACAGGCTGCAAGGTAAGACTGGATTTTACATTGTTCAGTCTCTGGGGAGGAGAGATAGAAGAAAGCATAATATTTTGGGGGTATGTGAAAATTCTGTGAAGTTCAAATTCAGTGTCTATAATTCAATATTTTAAAAAATATATATTTTATTTATTTTTTACAGAGATGAAGGGAGAGGAATAGAGAATTAGAAACATCGATGAGAAAGAGACATCAATCAGCTGCCTCTTGCACACCCCCTACTGGGGATGTGCCCACAACCAAGGTACATGTCCTTGACCGGAATCGAACCTGGGACCTTTCAGTCTGAAGACTGATGCTCTATCTACTGAGCCAAACTGGTTTCGGCCATAATTCAAGTTTTATGCACACAGAGCCATGCATATTCATGTACATGTTGACTGTGGCTGTTCTATCACTACTGTGGCAGGGCTGAGTTATTGCAACAGAGAACTTAAGCCCACAAAGCCTAAACTATTTACCCACTGGTCCTTTACAAAACAAGTTTGCCCATCTCTGCATAGGAGGCAGAATAATGTTCCCTGTCAAAAGATGCCTAGGTCTAATCCCTGGAATCTGTGAAAATGTTACCTGATGTGACAAAAGATATTTTTAAAATATGATTAAGGTAAGGATATTGAGATGGAGACATTAGCCTACATTGTTCAAGTAGGTCTAATCCTATATAATAAAAGCCTAATGTGTAAATCAACTGAATCGCAGAACTACCGGTCGGCAGGGAGGTGGAGTTGATGGTGAACAGGCAGTGCCAGGCCAGCCAAGGGGGGTGCCAGCAGGCAGAGGGAGGGGACAGTGATCAGTAGGCAGCGTCAGCTGCGGGGCGATGGGGGATGATGCTGGGCGCTTGCCAGCAGGTGCTGTCCCCCAAACAGCCTGCCTGTCAGCAGGCCTAAGCTATCAGTCAGACATCCCCTGAGAGCTCTCAGACTGCGAGAGAGTGCAGGCAGGGCTGAGGGACAGGTGCCCCCTCCCCCCCGCTTTAGTGCATGAATTTCCATGCACTAGGCCTCTAGTATAATTATAAGGGTCCTTTTCAAATAGAGAAAAAAGACATCAGGAGAGTGAATGTCTCAGAGTGATGCAATGTGAAAAGATTCAACCTGGCATTGCTGGTGTTGAAGAAGGAAAAGGCCATGAGCCAAGGAATGTGGGCAGCCTGTAAAAGCTAGAAAAGGCAAGGAAACAGATTCTTCCCGAGAGAAGCTAGAAAATAAAGCAGTCCTAGTGAGACCTGAGTCAGACATACAGAACTATGTATAATAAAGTTGTGTTATTTCAAGTCACAAAGTTCGTGGTGATTTGCTATAGTAGCTACAGGAAATAATACACCCTGTCCTAAACCTTCAAGTCATGGATCCTATCAACTCTTTATTTTCATGCTAGCCCAATCACCCAAGTATCAGGCAATACAATGAATGAAAACAAGTCTTCAGCCAAGACCGGTTTGGCTCAGTGGATAGAGTGTCGGCTTGCAGACTGAAAGGTCCCAGGTTCAATTCCGGTCGGGGGCATGTACCTTGCTTGTGGGCACATCTCCACTGTGGGGCATGCAGGAGGCAGCTGATCGATGTCTCTCTCTCATCGATGTTTCTGACTTTCTATCACTCTCCCTTCCTCTCTGTAAAAAAAATCAATAAAAATATATTTTTTAAAAAAAGAAATAGAAAACAAGTCTTCAGATAACATTGATCTCTATAATCATCCAGGACCTTCCCAGCTTCAGCCACAAAAAGTTACCACTCCAGCTTTACACATTATCTTATACTACAAACAAAAATTAACTCAAAAATGGATTTAAGACTTAAACATCTAAAACCATAAAATTCCTAGAAGAAAACAGGCAGCGAGAGCCCCTTAACAGTGGTCTCTTTTTAAATCTGACACCAAAAGCAAAAGCAAAAATGAACAAGTGGGACCACATCAAACTAAAATACTTCTGCACAGCAAAGGAAACCATCAACAAAATTAAAAGGAAACCTACTGAAGGGGGGGAAATAATTGTACTAGTAAATCATGTATCAGATAAAGGGCTAATATATAAAATATACAAAGAACTCATACAACCCAATAGCGAAAAAAATCAACTTTTAAAAATGGACAGAGGATCTAAGTAGACATTTTTCCAAAGAAGGCATATATATGGCCAATAGGTACATGAAAAGGTGCTGAACATCATTAATCATGAGAAAAATCCAAATCAAACCACAATGAGATATCAGCTCACAGCTGTTGGAATAGCTACTATTAAAAAGACAAGAAATGACAATTGTTGGCAAGGTGTATAGAAGGAACCCCTGTATATTTTTGGTGGGAATGTAATTAATGAAACTACTATGGTATGAAAGCTCCTCCAAAAAATTAAAATTAGAATTACCATATGATCCAACAATTCCACTTCTGGGAATGTATCCAAAGAAAATGAAAACACTAATTCAAAAAGTACATACAATCCCATATTCACTGCAGTAGAAACAATCTAAATGACCATTGGTGATAGATGCATGGATAAATAAGATTTGAAACACACACATACACACACAATATGGAATACCATTCAGCCATAAAAAATAATGAAATCTTGACATTTAAGACAACATGGATGGACAATAGAGGGTATTATGCTACGTTAAATAAATCAGAGTGAAATAAGTCAGCCAGAGAAAGATAAATACCATATGATCTCACTTGTATGTGGAATTAAAAAACAACACAAAAATGAAACTGAATTCATAAAGAGAACAGAGTGGTGGTTGTTAGAGTCAGAGAATGGGGGTAGGGAAAAATGAGTGAACTTGTTTTTGTTTTGTTTTCAGTTTAAATAAACTAAATTAAAAATATTTTTTGTTAGTCCTCACCCAAGAATATTCTTCTATTGATGTTTAGAGAAAGTGGAAGGGAGGAAGAGAGAGAGAGAGAAACATCAATGTGAGAGAGACATACTGATTGGTTGCTTTCTGCACACTCCAACTGATGTCAGGGATTGAGCCTACAACTGGGGTACATGCCCATGACAGGAATAGAACCCGCCACCCTTCAGTCGGCAGGCCAATGCTCTATCCACTGAGTCAAACCAATCAGGGCTGAATTAAAGAAACCATTCATTCTACACAGTTAGACCCTGCAGTTCTTCCAGGGGGCTGCCAATCTAGGTAGTCTTAGATGGCAAAACCCCGCGGCCACTGCAAACACTCTAGGGAGGACACTGGCGGAACAGAGACCACGCCATTTTGAAGAACAGAACTGCTTGAGACTAGAATCCTACCCTCACCACCACCCAGTCAGGTCTCAGAAGCAACCCAGGACCCTACAGCCGCTCTGGTAGAAGACCTGCCACAACAGCTGCAGACCCAGAGACACCAGGACTCCAGGTACCCAGGCACAGATTTCTGTGTGTCACAAAGCCAATCCCCCTCACCCATCACCCCTGCAGCAGCAACACAGAAACTACCAGGCTCCAGCCACACAATAAGGCTTTCTACACACAAAGCAGTGGCAACTCTGCCTGACTTTGAGCTTTTGTGTCAGATACAGTAAGTTTGTTTCCTGCGACTAGTCTCTGCACCCAGGCAGGGAGACTGAGGGGAATTCGAGCCTAGCCGTTCATCGATAGGGAGGTGGTCTTCTGTGAACAGATCCCATGCCCACACAGGGCAGGGAGACAGCGCTGAATCTGACCTAGGACTTGTGAACTCGGGGAATTTGTTTCCCATGACTCGTATCCATGCCCAGGCAGGGGGACTGAGCGGAATTCTAGCCTATCCATTCATCCCTAGGGATGTGGTCTTCTGCGACCAGATCCCACACCCAAGCAGGGCAGGGAGACAGCGTTGAACTTGGCCCCTGACTTGTTAATGCGGGGGATTTGTTTCCCGAAATTCATCTCCACCCCCAGGCATGGAGACTGAGTGTAATTCGGGCCTATCTGCTCATCCCTGGGAAGGTGGTCTTCTATGACCAGATCCCACGTCCACACAGGGCAGGGAGACAACGCTGAACCTGACACTGGACTTGCGAACTCAGGGAATTTGTTTCTCACGACTTGTCTCCGTACCCAGGCAGGGAGAATGAGTGGAATCCGAGCCTAGCTGCTCATCTCTAGGGAGGTAGTTTCTGCAACCTGATCCTGTGCCCATGCAGGGCAGGGACACAGCGCTGAACTTGAGCCTGGACTTGCGAACTTGGGGAATTTGTTTCCTGTGACTCATCTCCACTCCCAAGCAGGAAGGCAGTCCTCAATTTAAGCATAGGTGCACGACCTTGGGGAGATTGTTTTCTCTGACCAGATCATATGCCCATGCAGGGAGACAGCACTGAATTTGAGTCTGGGAGTGCAAACCTGGGGCGTCTGTTTCCCTTGACCAGACCCTACACCTCAGCAGAGAGGCTGTGGTGAATTTGAACCTGGATAAACAGTCTCAGGGAATTTGTTCACTATGACCAGACCCTGTGCCCACACAGGAAGACAGAACTGAAACTAATGACAATAAAAACACAACAATCCAAAACCTATGGGACACAATGAAAGAGGTCTGGAGAAGTCAGTTTACAGCTCTACAGGCCTACTTCAAACAAACAAACAAACAAAAAAAAAAAAAAAAAAAAAAAAAAAAAAAAAAAAAAAAAAAAAAAAAACAGAAAAAATGGTAGTAAATCATCTAACACTACAACTCAAAGAATTAGAAAGAGGGCAACAAGAAAAGCCCAGAGTGAGCAGAACAAAAGAGATAATAAAGATTAGAGCACAAATAAATGACATAGAGAAAAAAAATAGATAAGATCAATGAAACCAAGAGCTGGTTCTTTGAAAGGATAAACCAATTGATGGACCTCTAGCCAGGCTCACCAAGAAGCAGAGAGAGAGGGCTCAAATAAACAAAATCAGAATGATAGAGGCAAAATAACAACAGACCCCACAAAATACAAAGGACTGTTAAAAAATAATATGAACAACTCTATTCCAACAAACTAGACAACTTGAAGGAAATGGACATATTCTTAGAAAAATACAACCTTCTAAAATTCAATCAGGAAGATTCTAAAAATCTCAGTAGACAATTAACTATGGAAGAAATTGAAACAGTCATCAAAAAGCTTCCAGCAACAAAATCCCAGACCCAGATGGCTTCACAAGAGAGTTACACAATTCAACGAAGAACTAAAACCCATCCTCCTCAGGCTATTCCAAAAAATTCAAGAGGAAGAAATACTTCCAAGCTCATTCTATGAAGCCAACATCACCCTAATAGCAAAACCAGATAAAGACAACACAATAAAAGAGAATTACTGGCCAATATCCCTCATGAACATAGATAACAAAATCCTAGCAAATCGGATCCAGCAGTACATCAGAAAGATCATACACCATGATGAAGCAGGATTTATACCAGGGATGCAAGAATGGTACAATATCCACAAATCAATAAACATGATACATCACATAAAGAAAGTGAGGGGGAAAAAATTAGCCAAGTCCGGTTTGCCTCAGTGGATATAGAGCATAGGCCTGCGGACTGAAGGGTCCTGTGTTCAATTCTGGTCAGGGCATGTAACTTGGTTGCAGGCACATCCCCACTGGTAGGTGTACAGGAGGCAGCTGATTGATGTTTCTCTCTCATCAATGTTTCTGGCTCTCTATCCCTCTCCCTTCCTCTCTGTGAAAAATTAATAAAATATTTTTAAAAAAGAAAAAAATCATATAGTCATATCAATTGACGCAGAAAAAAGCATTTGATAAAATTCAACACCCTTTCTTGATAAAAACTCTCAGCAAGATGGGAATGAATGATCATACTTCAACATCATAATAGCCATATGTGATAAACCCACAGCCAGCATCACACTCAATGGACAAAAACTAAAACCATTTCCCCTAAGAACAGGAACAAGATTAGGATGCCCTCTCTAACCCCTCCTGTTCAACATAGCACTGGAAGTACTAGCCATTGCTATCAGACAACAAGAAGAAATAAAAGGCATCCAAATTAAAAAAGAAGAATTAAAACTGTCCTTATTCACAGAAGGGACATAGAAAACCCAAAAGACCCCATCAAAAAATTATTAGACTTAATAAATGAATTCAGCCATGTAGCAGGATACAAAATTGATGCTAAGAAATCTACAACTTACCATTGTACCAAAAATATTAAGATACCTAGGAATAAACTTAACTAAAAAGGTAAAAGACCTATATGAAAAAAACTACAGGATATTGAGAGAAGACATAGAGGAAGACATAAACAGATGGAAGAACATACCGTGTTTATGGATTGGTAGAATCAACATCATCAAAATGTCCATACTACCCAAAGCAATCTATAGATTCAATGCAATCCCCATTAAAATACCAACGGCATATTTCACAGACCTAGAACAAACTCTCTAAAAATTCATCTGGAATAAAAAAAGACCCCGAATAGCTGCAGCAATCCTGAGAAAGAAGAACCAAGTAGGTGGGATCTCAATGCCAGATATCAAGCTGTATTACAAAGCCACGGTTCTCAAAACAACCTGGTATTGGAATAAGAACAGACATATAGATCATTGGAATAGAACAGAGAACCCAGAAATTGACCCAAACCCTATGCCCAATTAATATTTGACAAAGGAGGCATGAATATAAAATGGAGTCAAGACAGTCTCTTCAACAAATGGTGTTGGGAAAATTGGACAGATACATGCAAAAAAAAAAAAATTAAACTAGACCATCAACTTACACCATACATGAAAATAAACTCAAAATGGATCAAGGACTTAAATATAAGACGGGAAATCATAAAAATACTAGAGGAATCCACAGGCAGCTAAATCTCAGTCATATGCTGAAGCAATTTCTTCACTGCTACTGCCCCTAAGGGAATGGAAAATAAAGAGAAAATAAACAAATGGGACTACATCAAAATAAAAAAACTTTTTCACAGCAAAAGACACCATTAACAAAACAACAAGAAAGACCACTACATGGCAGAACATATTTGCCAGTGTTATCACTGATAAGGGTTTAATCTCCAACATTTACAGGGAACTCATACATCTGAACAAAAGATAAACAATCCAATCAAGAAATGGGCAAGAGACCTAAATAGAAACTTTTCAAAGGAAGACAGAAGGAAGGGCAAGAGACATATAAAAACATGCTCAAAGTCACTAATTATCTGAGAGATGCAAATCAAAATGACAATGCGGTACCATCTCACATCTGTCAGAATGGCTGTCATCAACAAATCAACAAAGGACAAGTGTTGGCGAGGATGTGGAGAAAAAGGAACCCTCATGCACTGCTGGTGGGAATGCAGACTGGTGCAGCCACTGTGGAGAACAGTATGGAGTTTCCTCAAAAAACTAAAAATGGAACTCCCCTTTGACCCAGTGATCCCACTTCTAGGAATATATTCCAAGAAACTAGAAACACCAATCAGAAAGGATATATGCACCTCTATGTTCATAGCAACACAATTCACCATAGCTAAGATCTGGAAACAGCCTAAGTGCCCATCAACAGATGAGTAGATTAGAAAACTGTGGTACATCTACACAATGGAATACTATGCTGCACTAAAAAGAAGAAATTACTACCATTCGCAACAGCATGGATGGACCTGAATAGCATTATGCTAAGTGAAATAAGTCAGTCAGAGAAAGATAAATATCACATGACCTCACTCATTTGTGGAATATAATGAACAACATAAACTGATAAACAAAAACATTTCAAGAGATAGAGAAACATTGATGAGACCATCAAACCTCAGAAGGAAGGAAGGGGAGGGAAGGGTAAAGGGGGAGAGATCAACAAAGGTCTTTTATATATGCATATAAGCCTAACCAATGGACACAGACACCAGGGGGGGTGAGGGCATGAGTAGGTGTAGGTATTGGGGGAATAAGGACACATATGTAACACCTTAATCATTAAAGAAATTTTAAAATATTAAAAATAGAATGGCCTTATGACCCAGATATTCCAATCTGGGAATACATCCAAAGAAGCCCAAAACACTAATTTGGAAGAATATATGCACCCCTATGTTCAATGCAGCATTATTTACAATAGCTAAATTCTGGAAGCAGCCCAAATGTCCATCAGTAGATGAGTAGATAAAAGAGATATGGTACATTTATACAATGGATTTCTATGCAGCTATTAAAAAAAAAGTTAGAAAATATTACCATTTTCAACAGCATGGGTGGATCTGGAGAATATTATACTAGTTGAATTAAACCAGTCAGAGAAAGACAAGTACCATATGATTTCACTTATACATGGAATCTAATGAACAAAATGAACTAAACAAAACAGCAACAGATTCATAGAGAACAGAGTGACAGCTGTCAGAGGGAGGGTGGTGAGAGCTGGGTGAAAGGGTGAAGGGATTAAGCTAAGAAAAAAAAAAGACTCACAGGCAACAGTATGGTGATTGCCAAAGAGAAGGGTAGGGGAGCTAGACGGTAAAGAGGGAGTTAAATGGTAATGGAAGGAGACACCACTTGGGGCGGTAAACACACAATACAATAAGCAGATTATGCATTACAGAATTGTATTCCTGAAATTATCCCAGTATAATTTTATTAAGCAATGTCACCTCAATTATCCCAGTATAATTTTATTAACCAATGTCACCTCAATAAATTATATATTTTTTAAAATGTTATGGGTGAATAGGTATCTTGTTCAGGACCAAAAGTTAGAATCTGTCCCTTGCCCTTCTGTGGCAACCCAATAGCTTAAGTAAATCTCTGCTTCCTTCAGTTAACACCTAAAACCCCTTGTACTATTAGAGACTTGGGCTTTAACTACTCCCCAAAACATGGCACATCCTGACACAACTTCATCCCCAAATGTGAGTGACGTGGAAAAATAAAAGAGTTTGTATTCCTAAAAATTCCCGAGGGGAGAAGCTGTTGGCCTGGGAAGCACACTTTGAGCACCAATGGTCTAAAGCAGTGGTCTCAACCTTCTTAAGGCCGCAACCCTTGCATACAGTTCCTCATGTGGTGGTGACCCCCAACCATGAAATGTTGCTACTGTTATGCATCGTGATGTAAATATCTGCATTTTCCAATGGTCTTAGGTGACCCCCAAAGGGGTCGCGACCCACAGGTTGAGAACCACTGGTGTAAAGCAAGCTAACATCCAAAAGAGAAAACCCCCAAAATGCATCCCCTTCACTACAGTCATACTCACATTTAAGCCAGCCTTCTTCCAGTAATAGTTGCTGTACTGGTTAACCATGCACTTTGTTTTTTCCTTAAACTTTTCTTCGGAGTCTAGAGACCACCAAGGATCCAGGTTTCCATTTTTATCATATTTTCTGCCTAGCAAAAAGGAAAGTTACAATATATTTGTATTATTTACGGAAATTAATTTTTTTCATCTTCCCTATCCCCCATTTCAACAAGTCTTGAAAAAGAAGTCCCAAGCAACAGAGACTACTCCTGGGAGCTGCTGGCACATTCTCTCCAGTGTTACGGGTTCATTGTAAAAGAGGAACAAGGAGAAAGACGTTTGAGGAAGTTCTTTCCTTCAAAGCAACAAAGAGCATTTTAATAAGATTCATCAGCTTGCGGCACGCACGATTCTTAACCAATCTTAGATTCTTTGTTGTCACCTAATATGACCCCAAATCTTCTCTGGGTTATGAGATTAAATGGCTTCATTCAGAAAGCCCGTGGAGGGAGTGGGAATAAACACATGGGTGAAATTCCAAATGATCCATAGGAACAGCCCTCATGAGTCATTCACACCCTGCAACCGCAAACCCTGATTCAACCCCATAGGAACGTGTTTCCTGCACGTTGCCAGGAACTGAGAGACACATAAAACCTGCGCTATGAATCATTCCACAGCCATCGGTGTGGATGGAAGGCCCATCTGTCCTGCGATGATAGGAAGGTTGTTCTAAAAAGAGAACTTGGAACAAGAATGGAAATCTCCAAAACATAATGGGATTTTTTTTTTCCTACAGGCTCACTCTGCACTTTCTCTAAACCCTTCAAAAATGTTTGGGTGTATCTGAACTATCCTCTGTATTCACTCAAGATTACTATCGGTTTACTTTAGTTGTTGTTGTTGCTAATCCTCATCCCAGCATACTTTTTCCATTTATTCTTTTAGAGAGATTGGAAGGGAGGGGAAAATAGAGAAAGAGAGAAACATCGATGTGAGAGAGACACATTGATTGATTTTCTCCCACGCGCACCCTGACTGGCACTGGGGCATTGAACCTGTAACCGAGGTATGTGCCTTTGATCAGAATTGAACCCATGACCTTTCAGTCTGCGGGCTAATGTCCTAACCACTGAACAACCTGGCTAGGGCTAGTTTAAACTTTAATTGCACAGATAAGTCTTTCTCGGGTGTAAAAGAAAGCTCTATGTCTAAAGATGTTAATTGCTCTGGCTGAAGTGGCTCAGTGGTTGAGCATTGACCTATGAACCAGGTGGTCACAGTTTGATTTCTGGTCAGGGCACATATGCCTGGGTTGCAGGCTCCATCCACAGTAGGGGTTGTGCAGGAGGCAGCTGATCAATGATGCTCTTTCATCATTGATGTGTCTATCTCTCTCTCTCTCTTCTTTCTTCTCTGAAATCAATAAAAAATACATATTTTTTAAAGATGTTAACTGGAATAATCTGAAGCTCTTCAATAAGGCTAGATGCCACTACCACCCTCTCTGGAAGAGTATAGAGTCACCGTCCACCAACCACTAACCAACCAATTATAAAATGATACTGGGCGTGTCCTTATATGTACAATGTATTGCTTTAAGTACTGATTAGAGAGTGAAATTGCCAGCATTAGATTTTGTCCTTTGAGAGACAATCCTGAAGGCATCTAGAAGATTTGGAGAAAGAATTGTACTTAAATTTCCTAGGAAGAAAAACCCAGAACTAAGAGACTAATACTGGCTTTTGTTTCTTACCTTAGACTATCCTCTCAGATAAACCAAGCATGCAAAGCTAGAAGGTACTGCTCTGGGTACTCAGATGACTACAAGGCAGCTATGTTTTAACAGGGAGGAAAGACCAGGAGAGCACAAAGCCTATGTGACTAAGTAAGAGCTCATGGGAATACAGGAAGAATTGTACAGAAGAGAAGAACCAAAAGGGTCTCTGGCCTGGGTAGGCACCCAGGAAAGGATGTTGGAGATACCACAGACATGAAAGAAAGAGGTCCCTCTATTAAATAGTGCCTTGAGCCAGCCAGATTCTTGGTTCTATATGGAAATCTTTGTGTGGATGTAGATGTGATCATAATTGGCTGCTAATTCATAACTTTTGGAGATTTAATATGGCTTTCCAATAATACTGCAAACTTAAAGGTGAAAGAAGTGTTGTTTAAAAATGGTAACTCTCGCCGAAACCAGTTTGGCTCAGTGGATAGAGCATCAGTCTGTGGACTGAAAGGTCCCAGGTTCGATTCTGGTCAAGGGCATGTATCTTGGTTTCGGGCACATCCCCAGTAGGGGGTGTGCAAGAGGCAACTGATCCATGTCTCTCTCTCATTGATGTTTCTAACTCTCTATCCCTCTCCTTTCCTCTCTGCAAAAAATCAATAAAATACATGAAAAAAATTTAAAAATGGTAACTCTCAAGGAGTGATCATTTCTTTAGTGTATGCCATATTCTGCTCTTTTCTTTTGCTTAAATGTCTTCGGGATACACAGCATATTCTATATTATGCATTATTAGGGAAGCATAGCCTTTTTAAAATTCTGAATAAATGCCAGCATAGAGAAAAACAGAGATTGAGCATTGCATAATCCTTGAAGCAGCATAAAGGAACCAGTCAGCCAAGCTCCAGATTCCTAACTCACTGAGTCCTCACTTGGCAGCATGTATAATCATCCTCAGATCAGAGCTCACACATCCAGGGAGAGCATCTCAAGATGATGAATAAAGAAATTATAAAGGGAAGAAGCTATAAAGGAATTCCTATAATTATTGTGGCAGCTTCAGCAATTGTGATCTAAATGAACAACTAACTTCATTGAAATGGCAAAGTCATTTTTTCATCATTCTATCTCATTGCAATGGAAACAATTATTTACTTATTGCCAGCTATCACTGCAAGACATGGGGAAAAGTTTTCAATCAGCAATCATGTTATATTGGACAATCATCAATCTATGATGATGCTGAAGAAACCAAGATGGTGGCATAGGTGAACACCTGAACTGCTGCCTCGCACAACAATTTCAAAACTACGGCTAAAAGACAGAACGGACATCACCCAGAACCACAGGAAAGCTGGCTGAGTAGAAATTCTACAACTAGAAAGAAAGAGAGGGGCTCACAGAGACTCAGAGGAGCTACAAAAAGCTGAGGTACAGAGACACGTGAGTAGAGAGGATGGGAGGTGGAGTGCCTAGCTGGCTTCCTCTAGCGGGAGGGATACAGAAACTCCTGACTACACTGAACCCTAGTTCTGGGCTAGACTCATAGAGGGGGGAGTCTGGACTGTCAGAAAAAGGGAGGAGTGCACGGAAATTCAGGGTAGCCATGAAAGGCAGAGGTCTGGAGGCACACGCACCAGTGCATGCACAGAGGACTGACTGCTGATTGTGCCACTGGCTTTCTCTAGCGGGAGGAAGATGGAACCTCCCGACTGCGCTGAACTCCAGTTCCGACTACACTGAACCCCAGTTTCAGGTGAGACCCTGGGGACCCAAACTCATATGAGTCCGCAGATCTCAGAGAAACTCAAGGGAGGCATGAAAGGCAGAGGGCTGGAGGCGCACATGAGTGCATGCAGAGAGGGCTGCAGTGATTACCGAGGGACACTGAGACCCAGGGGCCTCATAGGGCAGGGCTGACGGGAAGCCAAGACTATCTGCTCAGCCCTGAGAATCCACCCCATCCAAGTCGAGCACAGAGGCGTTTGCAATTTTGCAAGTCCTGTCTCATAAGGCTGACTCCAATACAGAAGTTCTCCTGGCATAGACACAGCTGATCCCCACAGCCAATTGGTCTGGAAGTCAATTCCCCACAGTGATACCAACAGCAATCAAGACGTAACTACAACAAGGCTGTACACACAATCCACAAAGGGATGCACCAAGAGTGCCCAGCTCAGGTAACTAGGGAGGTGGAGCTACTGGGCCATATAGGACAACCAGCACACAAAGCTACTCTACTAACTCAGGGAAGCAGTGAAAATGCGGAGAAAAGAGGACAGATCACAAACCAAAGAAATGCAGGAAAACAAACTTGGACTGATATAAAGTTCAAAATCACAGTTATAAGGTTTTTCAAGAATTTCCTAGAAAAGATGATAAATTTAGTGACACCCAAGAGGAGATGAAAAAGGACCAACTAGAAATTAAACATACACTAACTGAAATAAAAAATATTATACAGAGATCTAATAGCAGAAGAGGAATGCAAGAATCAAATCAAAGATTTGAAATACAAACAAGTAAAAAACACTCAACCAGAAAAGAAAAAAGAATCCAAAAATATGTAGTGTAAGAAGACTCTGGGACAACTTCAAGTGTACCAACATCTGAATTATGAGGGTTCCAGAAGAAGAGAGAGAGATCCTGAAAACCTACTTGAAGAAATGATGACTGAAAACTTCCTCCACCTGGTGAAAGAAATAGACGTACAAGTCCAAGAAGTGCACAGAACCCCAAACAAAAGGAATCCAAAGAGGACCACACCAAGACACATCATAATTAAAATGCCAAGAGCAAAAGACAAGGAAAGAATATTAAAAGCAGCAAGAGTAAAACAGTTAGTTACCTACAAGGGAGCACCCCTACGATTGTCAGCTAATTTCCCAACAGAAACTATGCAGGCCAGATGGGAGTGGCAAGAAATATTAAAAGTGATAAATAGCAAGAACCTACAACCAAGATTACTCTACCCAGCAAAGCTATCATTCAAATTGAAGGGCAGATAAAGAGCTTCACAGATAAGAAAAAACTAAAGGAGTTCATCAACACCAAACCAGTATTTTAAGAAGAGGAGGAAGAAGAAAAAGGTAAAGACAAAAATTATGAACAACGAATACACATCTATCAATAAGTGAATCTAAAAATCAAGTGAATAAAAATATGATTAACAGAATAAACTGGTGAATATAATAGAATCAGGGGCATAGAAAGGGAGTGGACTGACAATTCTCAGGGAGAAAAGGATAAGGGGGTGCAGGGAGAGACTGGACAAAAATTGTACACTTATAGATGAGGTCAGTTGGGGGGGTGGTAAGGGCAAAAGGTAGGGTGGGAACTGGGTGGAGGGGAGCTATGGGGGGACAAAAGAGGAAAATTTGTAATTATCTGAAAAATAAAGATTTATTAAATAAAAAAAATCTATGATGATGCCACTATGCAAAAATAATAGCAACGATTAATATCCACATAGTCAACATTATCACAAAAGCAGCAGCTTATACAATGAACTGGTACTTACCATTATTATCAAATCCATGTGTAAATTCGTGTCCAACAATTACTCCTATAGCACCATAACTCAGAGATCTATAACATAAATATATAATTTGGAGAAAATTACAGGCATGAATCTAAGAGCATAATCCTTTTTTTAATGAAAAGCAAAAATAATTTGTTTTGTAGTACCCATATTAATAGTAATCACAAAATTGTAAAACAAATCTAAATGTGCCCTTCTCACTAAAATGGATAAAGAAAATATAAATTCTAACATTATCATTATGACCATATATGGACCTTATTTTTCCTATGCTATGAAATTAGGCGTGTGAAAGAAATTGTTTCTAAAGTCCCTTCCATCCCTAAGATTTTTATTATTCCGTATCAGCTCTAGCTGTAGTTTATATTTATAAACACCCAAAGCAGTAGCAGGGTTTGAAAAGATCCTGTCAGTCAACATATCATTTATTTTTTATCTGAGAACCTGTTGAAAAATCACTACAGACTTAGAAGTTAAATTGTCTTTTTCAAATGCAGTCATAAAAAAGGCATACAGCGGAGATTAAAAGGGATCAGCCTGCTGTCAAGGTAGTCACGTTTCTCTGCTTTTGTGACAGACATGCTCACAACTGAATGACAAAGACTGTGAAGCCCTAACCAGATTTGGAAAAGCCATTTTATCGTTTCTCTTCACCGCTGAAGATGCATGTGGTAGATCGCCTACAGTGACCACTGACAATTCCACACCGCCCCAATGCGCGTGTCCTCTCCTCCCATCGAGAGGCAACGACTTCCTTGCCCTTAAATCTGGATAGGCCTCCAGGTTTGCTTTGCTCAACAGAAGGCACAGAAGGGGCCGGATGTGGCTTCGGGACCCAGACTTTGACAGGCCTTAATGCTTAAAATGTCCTGCCTTGGAAGTCAACATCCATGTAAAGAAGGTGGACTTATCAGCTGGATACAAAGAGGCCAAGTGAAGCAAGCAAGAGACACCAAAAGTTGTCAGACTTCTAAAGGAAGAGCTGTGCCCCAGCCTTTCAAGCCAGCCCACTGGGACAGCTGACATGTGAGCAATCATCTTAGATCCCCTGGTCCCAGTCAAGCTGCCAGCCACAGACACCACACAGAACAGAGACAAGCGTCCTGGCTGAATCTTGCCCGAACTGTGGCTTCATGTGCCGGTAGTGGTGGTTCAGTGATGCTTTGTTACATGGCGATATAACTGAACCAGAAGCATGTTAATGACATATGAAGTAATTGATAAGGGGGCTTCCACTCATGTGTGTGTGGGATCTTCTCTCTCAGCGTTAAGTTCTATGAAGGTCAAACCCTTATCTATTGATCGCCGCTAAATTCTCTGTGCCTAGTACACAGTAAGAAAGTGACAACGATTTAACTAATAGATGAATGTTACCTTTTCATACAAGTGATAGATTGCTATGTACCTTATTTTAGTTATTTAATGCATGGACAAGGATTATAAACAACTTAAAATCCTTATTATTATGAGGATACTTCCTGAGACTTGCAATTATGCTAAAAATGGCAGTATTTCACAGTTGCTTCCTGACATGCAACATCAAAGTAACACGGAAAACAGACAGGACCAGTAAGTGGAAGGAACGAGCATTTCTGGAGCAACATGTTATTACAGGACATAATAATCTTTAACATGCTAATTGTTTGTCTCAACTATACCCAAGGAAGTGCTGCAAGATTTAATTTTTCCCCTTGGTGGCAATTCTTCCCTTTGTTATTTCTTTCCTGCAAGGTAATTTGCATTTGAAAAATGATTCCTACTGTTTTTCCATCATTGCAAACCTTCATTAAAGAAGTCAGAGTAAAATTACGCATTTCAATCACAGCGCTATCATAGCAGTGTGGGACAAACTTGTAATTTTACTTAGTGCTAATTTCTGCAGCAATAGCTGTCGCCCTGCAGCCTGTACCATTTCGTTTCTTCTAGACCTTTCAGCCCTGACAATCAGATTCGATTCTCTACAAGCCTTGGTCAGTGCTGTTGAATTTGAGAGATGAACAATGGACGTTTACCGGAACTGTCCTATAATAAATGCCCCTTCAGTGAGACTGCTCCAATAAGCTTCCTACTTGCAAAGGGTAATAGAGAATTCAGAAAATGATTGAATCATTGTAAATTCGGATTCCCAGCCAAATAATCGCAAACCTTTGGACAAGAGACAAGGGAGAAATTTTACGTGACTAAGCCTTACGGTGATAATGGTTCATAATACTAAATTCACATAGTCCATGTTATCAATGGACATTATTTAAATTAGCGTATCATAAAAATAAATAAATAAGTAAGTAAGTAAAACTATGCATTTTAACAGCACGACTGGCTGGCCAGAAAAAAAGACTCCTGCAGAGAAAAATCTAGCCTTCCAAAAATAAAATGGGAAAGATGAAATGTTTCCACCTACTCAGTCTCTCTTTTGCTCTCTTTTGTGCTTACTGCCCAGTGGATTTAACAAATGCACAGGCTTTGCTGTCAACAGGGAATCAATCACACTGCTGTCTGGAGCGACCATTATCTCCAGCGGTCATCAAGGAAGGGCTACTCTATGCTTGAAATATGAATGCATACAAATCTCAGAGTTAGAAGTGTCTTTAAGGTCATCTAGCTCTACTCCTTAGCTGAAGCAGGCCCCCTCTACAAAAACCAGTTCAAAAGGTCCTAGGACTTCTCCTGGGGCACTTTCAATAACCAGGAGCGCACACCCTCCTGAGTGGCCCATTCTCTCAGCAGTGGTTGTAAATAAAACAGATCTCGCCCTAGCCAGTTTGGCTCAGTGGATAGAACTCAGCCTGAGGACTAAGAGGTCCCGGGTTCAATTATGGTTAAGGGCACATGCTGGGGTTTCAGGCTCATCCCCAGTTGGGGGGGCATGCAGGAGGCAGATGATCAATGATTCTCTCTCATCATTGATGTTTCTATCTCTCTCTCCCTCTCCTTTCCTCTCTGAAATCGATAAAAAGATATTTATTAAAAATAATAATAAAATAAAACAGATTTCCCTATTGTTAAAGTGGAATCTCTTCCCTCTGTCTTACTAGTATATCCATTGCTCTAGTTCAGTGGTTGGCAATCTGCGGCCTGTGAGCCACATGCGGCTCTTTGGCCCCTTGAGTGTGGCTCTTCCACAAAATCCCACGGCCTGGGCGAGTCTATTTTGAAGAAGTAGCATTAGAAGAAGTTTTAAGTTTAAAAAATTTGGCTCTCAAAATACATTTCAATTGTTGTATTGTTGATATTTGGCTCTGTTGACTGAGCTTGCCAACCACTAGTCTAGTTCAATCTCTCGCTGAACACCCTCTGACTGCACCTCCCCCCTCAAATATAGTAAATCATTCTGCCATCTTAACTTTCTTTCAAAAAATATAAAGTTGTGAGGTTCTTCCTCAAATGCTCTCTTCTCAAGTTCTTTCAACTATTTTTCTTCAGTTATGAACCTAGAGCATTGGTCAGCAAACTGTGGCTTGCAACCCACGCTTTGCTGCTCTGTTGACTAATGAGTTTGTCGGCCTCTGGGATAGGGGCTTAATCACAAGGAACAACAACAGCCTGTAATTATTGGAAATGAGAGTCTAAGTCACTGGTCGGCAAACTCATTAGTCATCAGAGCCAAATATCAACAGTATAACAATTAAAATTTCTTTTGAGATCCGCAGTTTGCCTAGATCAACATTTCCCAAAACATAGTAAAAGAGGGATTTTAGAAACCTCTAGGTTAAACACATTTAAATAAGTTTCTTTCTCATCTGCCTGAGGACTGGGGTGGTAGGGGTCCCAGGTTCAATCCCAGTCAAGGTCACATACCCTGATTGCAGGCTCCTCCCAGGCCCTGGTTGGGGCTCATGCAGGAGACAACCCATTGATGCGTTTCTCTCACATAGATGTTTCTCTCTGTCTTTCCCCCTCTCTTCCACTCTCTCTAAAAATCAATGGAAAAATATCCTCGGGTGAGGATTTTATTTTAAAAATAAAAATAAGTAAGTCTCCATCTTACAGAGTTTCTTAGGAATTTTTAAGTTGCTAAGTTTTGTGGTTCTCCACAACCAAGGAAAGGGGAGGATGAATTACCTCTATCACTACTTCATTGGACACCCACTTTGGAATATGTTGTCTTAGGCCATTTACAATCCTGATTCTCTCCTCTGGAAGCCATTCAGCCTACCAGTGCCCCCATCATTATACCCAACACTCAGGGGAGGGCTAAGCTGACCAGTGTGGGCAGAAAGGATAAACACTAGCTGGTTCCGAAGGCTATCTGTCCAGCACAGATGCATGTATGGGAATCCATCTCACTGGCCTTTGATTCCCATGTGTCCAGCGTCTCCATATTTCCAATTCTGATCTTAAGAGAGAAGGGATGGTTTCAGTGCAGACACACAATTCTTTAGGGAAAAAATGCAAATCTCTCTTCCACTCAAGTCTCAAATATGGTTGAACTAATAAATACTATTATTATGTCCTAAGCTCCTATTATTTTAATTCTTGTATTAAAAATCATCTCACAGACCCAATAAACAATTTCATCACATCAATTACTTTAAAATTGAACCAGACTGTTTCCAAGTCTCCAGGTAAATAGCCATAATAACAGAAGATCAGTTAAATTGCTACGGATGAGCAGATTCAAAGAATTCTGAAACTTTTTAGTCTGAAGGGAGCTTAAAGAATATTTAGCCTAAACCTCTAATTTTATATATACATATACATACATATATATATATATATATATATATATATATATATATAATTTTTTTCTAATCTTAATAGGGAAAATTGATTCCAAATATCTGAACACTAATGAACACCATGCAGCTGAGGCCTGGATGATGTTAATGGATTTGGCGATACAAACCATTTTCATTTTCATTTATGCTAACAACTTCGCATTCCTACCACAGGCTTTACTGTTGCCTGCTTCTGTCCACTCGGCACTCACCATCTCCAAGCACAACAATCCAACTTCTGGCAGCACCAGAAACTACAGATGCTCCTCCATTTACAATAGGTTACATCCCAACACACACACTGTGAGTGGAAAGTAACTTAAGCTGAAAATGCATTTAATACACCTAACCTACGGAACATCAGAGCTTAGCTTACCTTCACTGTGCTCAGAACAATTACATTAGCCTGCAGTTGGGCAAAATCATCTGACACAGTGACTACACCGCAGAGTATCAGTTGTTCAGCTTCACGTTCACACTCACTACTGCAGCCCAACATCGAGAGTATCCTACCACATACCGCTAGCTCGGGAAAAGGCCAATATTTCCACCAAATGTGGAGTGTCTTCGCACCAGTATAAAGTAGAGAAATCTTAAGTTGGCCGAGACCGGTTTGGCTCAGTGGATAGAGCGTCAGCCTGCGGACTGAAAGGTCCCAGGTTCGATTCCGGTCAGGGGCATGTACCTTGCTTGCGGGCACATCTCCAGCAGGGGGCGTGCAGGAGGTGGCTGATCGATGTCTCTCTCTCATTGATGTTTCTGACTTTCTATCCCTCTCCCTTCCTCTCTGTAAAAAATCAATAAACTATATTTTTAAAAAAAGATTGTTTAAAAAAAATCTTAAATTGAAGCATCATAAATTGGGGCCAGTCTATAGTTGCTTGCAGACTTTCCCCGGCCACCAAAGCCCTCTTGGCTTAGGCTGGGGAATGCCCGAAGTTCATACACCTGGTGGAAGCCCTCAAGCACTGATGGAGGGTGAGTTGTAGGATAAATACGCCAGCTCCCTTGCCCTTGAGACAGGACCACACTGAAGCATATTCTACGGCTCTGCGGCAGGACTGAGCCCTAGCTGTCCACAGTGATAACTGGCTCTGTGACAGATGTGCCATAGGCAGAACAGTGGCCCCCGAAAGGTGTCCGCATGCTAACCTCCAGAACCTGTGAACATGCTATTACATGTCAAGGGGTGATTAACACTGTTAATCAGCTGAGCTTAAAATAGGGAGACTAGCGTGGATTAAAGACGATGCGGGAAGAAGATGTGACTGTGTATGAATGGCCAAAGAGATGCAACTTCGCAAATCTGAAAGATGGAGGGAGAGGGCCAGGAGCCAAAGCATGTGGACCACCTCTAAGAGCTAGAAGAGTGAAGGAAAGAGATTCTTCCCCAGCGCTTTCAGAAAAGAATGCAGCCCTGCCCATACCGTGTCTTTAGCCCAGAGACCCAGGTGAGACTTCTAACCTACAGAACTATAAGCAAATAAATGTACATTGTTTTAAGCCACCAAGTTTGTGATAATTCATTATGGCAGATACCGAAAACTCTTACAACCCAATGTATTGGCTTCCTTCCCTCCTTGTCTCTTTTCCCCACCCTCCTGCTGGTGTTTCCTGCTGTCACCTCCCAAAAGAACTATGTGCACTTGAATCCTTGTCATAGGCTGTGCTTCTGGGGAAGCCCAAATCAAAACATTGCCACCATATTTAATCATATTTAACTTGCCTTTTATACAAACCAAAATATAAGAGATTGGACTTCGAAAATCAAGACTAAATTTTCTGTGCACTAAAGCAAATAAAAGCACATAATAAAAGTGGCGATATCATTGACAATGAATATTATCAGAATTCCCACAATGTATAGAAATTCTGCATTACTTAAGTCTATAATCTGTTGGTATTAATGACCTTCAGACTGATACACATAACTCCAGATACTGCCAATTTTTAAACTATTGTATAGCTACCCCTTTATATTTCTAAAGACAAATCTGATTATCTTTACTTGATCAAAAACATCAATATTGTCTATTGGCTATTAATGCCCAGGCTCTTTACCCAGCATTCAGAGCCCTCCATATAAAACATCAATCTTCTTTTCTTGAATTTTTTTCCCACTGCTTCCCTTCATATACCACTTAAAACAGTCAAACTAAACTCTTTGCTATTCTGTCATTACATGTCTTTCCTTTTCTCACATTGTTTCTTCTATCTGGAATATGGTTTGTTTGTTTGTTAATCTTCCCTCGAGAATATTCTCTCCACTGAGAGAGAATGAAGGAGGGAGAGAGAGAAACATCACATATCGATTGGTTGCCTCCCACATGCACACCAACCAGGGCCTAGAATGGAACCTGCAACCCAGGTGTGTGCCCTTGACCAGGAGTCGAACCAGCAATCCTGTAATACTCGGACTGAAGCACAACCAATGAGTCACACCGGCCAGGACTGGAATGGTTTTAGACCCTTCACCATCAACTCAAATCCCAGCAATCCTTCAAGCTCCAGATATTTTTAGTATGAGCCAATGCATAAATGAATAAATGCATAAAACTTAAAAGTACCTGCCTATTAGTTGGCTTTTCTGTCCAGACATACACGCTGGTAACAAGAATCAGAAAACAAATACCTAAAATGGTGAGAGTGGGCCCAGCCCATGCCAGGTTCCATGTCCTCTTTTCGTTGAACAACTACTGACTTTGTTTTTTTTAAACTTCTATGTTCTACCCAAGCAGCATGTTCTTCCTTATTTGTCACTAACTGGTTCTTTACCCGTTTACTTACCGAGGATATTCTGTTCCCCAAAAGAAAGGCTTCTGGAGCTCCCCTGCCGGAAATCCTGGGGGAGAGACAAACGAAGCGTAAGGGATAGAGAGACTGATTTGATGATAAGTACCTGGTTCCAGCTTCCGCCTTAAAGTCTCAAAGGCCCATCTGAAAGGTACTCTTCAGGGAGCTGGGAACCCTAGGAGATCCAACTTGCCTCTAAGATGATATTAATTCAAGTGAATTTGAAATAAGTACATGATATCAATTTCTCTTTTATCATTTTCATATGAGTTATTTTTTTAAATTTAGCTTTGTCTTTATTGGTAAAAGTATTACAGATGTCCCCTTTTTTTTCCCTAGAGACCCCCCTCCACCTTTCACCCACTCCCTGCCCCTGGCCTTCACCACACTATTATCTGTGTCCACTGGTTATGTATATATGCATGAGTTCTTTGGTTAATCTCTCCCCACCCACTCACCCACCAACCTTCTGCCTTTCCTCTGAGACAGTCTGTTCCATTCTCCTATGTCTCAGGATCTCTTTTGCTCATTGGTTTATTTATTTATTTATTTTTAAATATATATTTTATTGATTTTTTTACAGAGAGGAAGGGAAAGGGATAGAGAGTTAGAAACATCGATGAAAGAGAGACATCTTGCACACCCCCTACTGGGGATGTGCCCGTAACCAAGGTACATGCCCTTGACTAGAATCGAACCTGGGACCTTTCAGTCAGCAGACTGATGCTCTATTCACTGAGCCAAACCGGTTTCAGCGGTTTATTTATTTTTTAAATATATTTTTTAATGTATAGAAAAGTCTTTTATTCTATAAATTGTGACACAAATAACACATTTTAAAATCTTTATTACTGAAAGTATTATATATGCCTCCCTTTCCCTCCCTCATTGACCACTTCTAGCCTGCCCCCACCTTTCACCCCAGGCCTTCACCCCTTTACTGGCTGTGTCCGTAGGTTATACATATATGTATACATGTTCATTGGTTGATCTCTTCCCGCCTACCTACCCTCACCTGCCTTCCCTCTGAAGTTTGAGGGTCTGTTTGATGCTTCCATGTCTCTGGATCTATTTTTGTTCATCCGCTTATTTTGTTCATTAGATTCCACATATGAGTAAAAACATGTGATATTTGTCTTTCTCTAACTGGCTTAATTTTCTTAGCATAATGCTCTCCAGGTCCCTCTATGCTATCTCAAAGGGTAGAGATGCTTCTGCATAGCAAAAGAAATGATCATCAAAATGAAAAGGGAGCCCACTATATGGGAGAACATATATGGCAGTGATACATCTGATAATTTCCAAAATATATAGAGAACTCATACAACTTAATAAAAGGAAGACAAGCAATCCAATTTAAAAATGGTCAAAAGGGCCAAAACCAGTTTTGCTCAGTGGTTAGAGCATCAGCCTGTGGACTGAAAGGTCCCAAGTTTGATTCCAGTCAGGGGCACATCCCCAGTAGAGGGTGCGCAGGAGGCAGCTGGTCAATGTTACACTCTCATTGATGTTTCTAACTCTATCCCTCTCCCTTCCTTTCTGTAAAAAAATCAATAAAAATATTTTTTAAAAAATAAAAATGGTCAAAAGGCCTAAATAGACACTTCTCCAAAGAGGACATTCATATGGCCAAGAAACATAGGAAAAAATGTGCAATGTCACTAATCATCAGAGAGACGCAAATCAAAATGACAATGAGGTATCATCTCGCACCTGTCAGAATGGCTACCATCAACAAATCAACAAACTACAAGTGCTGGTGAGGGTGTAGAGAAAAAGAAACCCTAGTATAGTACATACACTGCTGGTGGGAATGCAGACTGGTACCACCGCTATGGGAAACAGTATGGAGTTTTCCCATTACATCCATTTCAAAGAAACCATTTTGCATGCACATGCTATTTGCATCACTAGCCTGCTGTGAACTAGAGTCCATGCTCAGAGTGTGCATGAGACTCCAGCTATCCAGCAGCTGCCCCTAATACATGACGGATCACTCTTATGGACACTCAACCTGTGCAATCAGTCACACAGGCCCTCCCATGCAGAAGGACCCTGACCTTGGTATAATGCTGTCCTGTCTTGAAACTCTTAATAATTTTATCTTTGAATTTAATTTTCTAAGAGGCATCCAAGGGGACAAGGAAATGTGTGTGTGAGCAAAGGAGCCATGCATGATTTGCGGGTCCATGGTTTCTAGATGCCTCACTTGCATTAAGTATTCATGACACTCCCCAGGAGCACAGAACTCCTATAGACAGACAATGTGTGTGAATTCAGCCAGACGCAAAGTGGGTATAAGGTAAGCATGTTACATCCAGACTGAGTAGGTGGGGGCTCCGACAGCTCCAAGAGGGCTCTTTCCATTAGACCCAGAATGTGCTTTGATCACCAAAAGGCAGTAATGGCATTCTCAGAAATAAAATGATTAAGGTAACCTGTCACGCTCTTTCTTACTATATTAGCCACACACACCAAAAAAATGATGGCATAGAAGGAAAGGGGAAGGTAAGGTGACCCACAGTTTTTTTTTTTCTTTCAGTCCTTTCTTACTCATCAGTAAACGAAAGGTAGAGAGAGTTGATAAAATGTGCCTGCATTAAAAAGTGAAATAAAAACAGCTGAGTTAGTTTTGTGCAGTGCTCTGGCAAGAACAAAATACATATGCATGTACCAGCTCCAAAATACGAGTTAAATAATTTAGGTGATTCCACATATAAGTTAAAAGTTCTTGTATGTGCATTTAAAACCGACATTGCACAATATAAAGATGGACGGTAAAATTATGCCGAAGATTTAAAATTTTAATTTTCCTCACAACCGCACTAAATAGCAAGTAAAAAAAAAAAAAAGATAAGTCTGGAGAACAAGAGGCCACAGAAGGCAGGATGGAGCTTTATATCTTAGCGCCTTTAATGGTACTTTCTCCTGCTGTCTGAACAGGGGGTGCCCATATTCTAATTTTGCACTGGGCCCTGCAAATTATGGAGCTGGCTGCAGGTGCAGGTGAGTGGGCGAAACGCTTTGCTTTGCCACTGCGGCTCGCTGCTAAATTTAGCACCCAAAGTTGATCCCAGGAGCTGCACTTACAAGTCATCACAACTGGGGATACAGAGAATAGTAACAAAAAGAGAAAGAGAGATGCCGCCTTCACTGTCCTTGCTTGCTCCGGAGCCACTGTTCAAAGCCCCTTGAGACTGAAAGCTCTTTTATAAGATAAAATGCTGTCTCTTCTCTCTGTCCCTCTTCAACATTCTTGCTACCGCCCCTCTGTGGCAGCAGACTATGAGAAATGAGGGTAGGAAATAGTCGTTTTTAAAATATATATAATTTTATTTATTTCAGACAGAAGGGAGAAAGAGACAGAAACATCAATGATGAGAATCATTGATCGAATGCCTCTTGCACACCCTCCACTGGGGATGGAGTCTGCAACCTGGGCATGTGCCCTGACCAGGAATTGAACTGTAACCTCCTGGTTTAAATGTCGATACTCAACCACTGGTCCAAGCTGGCTGGGCCCAAGTTCTTAATTTAGAAATGAAATGTTAATTCTATGTAACTTGTAGGTATGTATAGTCTTTATATTTTCTTAATAATGTTACAGTTTGAGATTTCAAGGTGCAAAAACCCTAACTGCAAAACAGAGATGGCCCCAGCTAGCAGTTCTCTCTCTTCCTGTTGCTTTCTGACTTTGAGGGGTAACATCATATTAATCTTCATAATCCCTACATTTCCTTTCCTATCTTTTACATCTTTATATAAATAGCCCATCCTCTCTGCTGGTGAATACTTTCAGTAACTCATTCTGATTTCGATATGTACAAACCACAGTGTTTATAAGCAAATCCCATCTCACACAATATATGACCAAAGCAATGCTATTTCCTAATAAGAACAATGGCCATAAGTGAATGTGATTTCATTATTAAGTCATTCTGGTTTTCCTGCTTGGAAATGTGCCCAGCTGGAAGCATGTATGTCCACTGCCAAGCTCTTTGCAGGAAAACATCTAACACTGCATGAGCCTCCATCTTGCCACTTCAGCTGTTAGCTAGAGGCCCCAGACTCACAGGCGGTGGCCATCACACTCCCCTGATCAGCTGTATCTTTCCGGCTTGTGGGGGCCATGGAACCCAATACTGATCAACGGAAGAATCTGATGCCCTTAGAGCTGTTTTGCTGAAGTGAATGGATTAACAGTTTAAGCTGCATTTTTTGAGAATGTCGACTGGCAAGAGTGATAGATTGAATCCCAACAGAGCCAACTCAAGAGCTTATCTCATCAGTGAGTAAGTCGCATTTAGCAAAGGCAGAAGTAAAAAATCTATAATAATAACAGCGTAATATGCAACTCAACCAAACAGTCAAACAGCAGAACGACCATCCGGACGACCTTCCAGATGACCTTCCGGACAAAGCCGGGGCTGTAAAGACCTACTCTGGCATGACTTTCGTGCATCAGGCCTCTAGTAATTAAATAAAAGGAAAGGGACTTTCTCTCGCCCGTTTTTATGGGTTTTTCTCACATTTCCATTGCATTTCCTTTCTTCCCCATTTCAGGACTGCCTCCCTGCCTGTTTCACACTTTTAAACCCGCTCCTTTTTCTCTCAGTGTATTTGTGGGAGGCATTCCTCCCAATGTAAATGTGTACACATATATATGTATCTGAATATGAAAGAGGGAGGGAGATGAAAGAGAAATTTAACTATTGGGTTGGCACAAATTGAATAATAGGCAATATTAGCCAGGGTGTAGGAAGTGTGATGGTGGGAGTGTAAATTGTTGCAAGCATTTGGAGAGCAATTTAGTGATGTCTTAATGCTTTAAATACCATTAAAAAAATTAGTAACTATAGAGCAAGGGGTGGGAACGTACAGCCCTTGGGCCATATAAGGCCCTGAAAAATCATTTGGTGTAGCCCTGCAAAGACATTAGGGGCGAATTAATGCATTGTCTGACCAGATATAGCAGACTAATTTTTAAGTTGATCATTTTGTATGGCCCATGAAGGATGTTACAAATATCAAAATGGCCCTTTGCAGAAAAAAGGTTCCCACCCTTGCTGAAAGCATAAAGAGATGTTATTAAGAAGATAAGTGAAAAAATAGCACTCAGTCATATATGGGGTCCTTTTATGTGTAGCACATATAAATGCACATAGTTCTACCATAACACTTGTCCTGAAAAGGCAAATTTGTTCCAACATAATTGATATTTTAGGGGGGAAACTGGGGCATAACTCCAATTTCACATCTGCTTCTGTGCCATTTCCTTCACGAGAAATGTTAGATGAAGGCAGAAAACTGCACCCAAATGAACTGCAGGGGAATACACAAAATGCACACATCCCAACATGGACCAGCTACCTCCACTCGCTGTGTGTGTTAGAAGCCTCACCCACCCACATCTCATATTAGAACTGTCCTTCCAAGTTCAGATGACCCTTCTTAGACCACTGCACAAAAACTCCCAAGCTGCACACCCTCCAGGGCCCACTTCCACAAGCAAACTTCAGGTCCTTTCTAGAAAGTGCCATCCTTGCTGCAGCATTTGTGTATTTACCCATTTAACATGTGCGAAACTGTGCTGTTTTTATTAGGCTCCTAGCTTTGTGTGGTGTTGACAAAGTTTTTGATTGCTGTGTCCCTAACTCCTTTTTCCCATAAGCCTTGTGGATTATATTGTATAGTTCTGCACTGCACAGTGTTGTTTAGGAACACATGTCACATGATACTGCAGAACTCACTTTATATGTACACACACATATATTACATATCTATGTGCATATTGCTGGGCCCCACCCGCAGAATTTCTGAGTCAGTGGGTCCAGAGAGGAAGGTAAGAATTAGTAACTGTAACAAACTCCCTCAGGATGCTGATGCTGCTGGTCCAGGGACCATACTTCAAGGACCACCGCCCAATCACTGAGTCACGTACAATGTGGAGTCACGGCTAAGCCTGCACATTGCTGTGTTGCTGTCATTGAGAAAAGTGTACAAAATAAATGTCCATCAGGGGGGGAATGACAATTATATATAACCATATTACGGATTGCTATATAGTCTAGTATGGAAAAAATAGTCTAGTATGGAAAAAACCCAAGACATATTGTTAGAATAAAGCAAGGCACATATATATAAATATCATTTATATATTTTAAATAAATATCCTATCAATGTGAATATACAGGTGGGGCAAAGGTAGGTGGACAGTTGTGAGTATGTGGATTTGTTCATGCATTATTTATTAATTATTGTATTATCGGCCATATGAACAGCTGTAATCCTACCTTTGCTCCACCTTGTATGCATGTGAGTGCATGTAAAAGATCTGTAAAATACATGTCAAAGTGATCATGGTGATTACCTATGCCCAGACCTATTTCTAGGATGTAGCTCTGAACATCAGTATGTTTTAGAAGCTTTCTAAGCAAGTCTAATGTGCAAAAATTTTCAGAATTATTGGTCTAGTAAAAACAGGGAACTGCTTATAGTTAACTTAGCTGATGTATGTAAATCAGCCCTCCTGTCTCATTCTTTCTTAACCACTCCTCGACATCACGCTTGTAACATACAATTAGCTATTTCTATTATACCTTTGCAGTCTATTCTTTCAAAAACGAGACTTTACATGACTTAAAAATTATGACTGTAGAAAAAGGTAAAAATAGTTTTAATTGCCCCTGCCTTGAAATATTGATTAATGCTCACTCGAAGAAAGAATGAATATTACATCTTATTCAGGATCAGTTCTTGCAATCAGATAAACTGGATAGCATTCTTCTAGAATCTAGGGGGGGGGTCATCAACTAGGACATGAAAATCGTTGCAATTACAAAGCACTTTTGGTTATGTTTTCTGCTATATGGGGGTTCATTATCATCACTCTAAGGTTAACAGTGGCTTTTTTTTTAATTTAGCATCTTGCAGTAGCTTGGTGAACACCAACCTTCTCCTTTCCAGAAAGTAGCCAGTTCTAACAGCTGTGACGCATATCAAGGGATTCAGCAAGATGCCTTAGCCATCTGCTGGCTTCCTGCAGGTAACCTCCTGCCACTACATCTATCAGCCTAGAACTGACAAGCAGGAAGCAGCTTCTAAAATCTGCCTTCCATCTTGGAACCTTCTCTTGTGTCCCTTCTATTCTTTTTCTGCCATAATTTGAAAACCTCCTCTTCTTTCCCAGGGTGACTAACCACTCTGTTTGCCCAGGACTGAAAGGGCTCCTGGGATGTGGCATTTCAGTGCTAAAAGTGGGACAGTCCCAGGCAAACCAGAATGAGTTAGTTCCTCTCCCTTTACCCAACCAAGCTGGACCTCTTTTGAATTTGCTGCATTTTTATAGCTCAGTGCTTCTCCAACTTGATCATCTAGCAGAATTTTGATAGTTAAAATATTAAAACATGGCCGAGACCGGTTTGGCTCAGTGGATAGAGCATCAGCCTGCAGACTGAAAGGTCCCAGGTTCGATTCCGGTCGGGGGCATGTACCTTGCTTGTGGGCACATCTCCAGTGTGGGGCGTGCAGGAGGCGGCAGATCAATGTCTCTCTCTCATCCATGTTTCTGACTTTCTATCCCTCTCCCTTCCTCTCTGTAAAAAAATCAATAAAATATATTTTAAAAATATTAAAACATGAATTACTGGGCCCGCCCCTGAAGTTTCGGATTTGGTAGTTCAGGAGTAGGGCCAGGTAATGCCGCTGACCAGGGACCACACTTTGAGAACTGCTGCTAGAGTTCAACGCCTGGCAGAGAAAACAAAAAGTTCCTCCCACTCGAAGCTCAGTAATTCATTTCACACACACAATGGCTGTCCCAGATATTCAAAACTGACACTAGAGGCAGTGGTGTCCAGTCTAGGCCTGCGAAAGCAGCAGATTCTCAACAAGTACTTGAGTTCATGATTGTATCTGGGTATGAGATCATGGTCTCAGGAATAAAAATATGACTAAGATTTTCTCCCATATCGATTAGACCAAAAAACTGAGTCTCTTTATTCGTCTTCTTCAATGGTATCTTTACGATGTATATTTGGTAAAAGAAATCCGTCACATCTGTTGTTAGAGGAAATGTAATCTGGTACTGATATCACTGTAATTAGCTAGTTATTAATAACTAGTGGCCCAGTACACGAATTCGTGCACATTGAAAGGAAATTAGAGGAAATATTGTAATATCACTATTCGCCATTTCTCTATAATAGAAGTGTCAACCAAATTCATGATTGACAATAACAGATCAAAACACACGCATGCAATTGGTGTCAGCGAGAGCTTTATATGTAGCACACATGCATGAATCAACTTAGCCTTTTATACATATATATAGGATAAACTTGCTTAATTAGACCTATTTCTGATTTAAACTTTTTCCAGCCCAGTGAAGCACCCCAACTTCTCTTTCAGGTAAGTGTCAGCAACACATGAAGCAGATTATTATTGTGGATCATGCAGGGAGGACAAAGGGTAAAATATGTAACTGCACCAATGTTTGGGCAGTGAGAAAACCTAAAGTCCTTTTCAAGGTCTACTATTTCTTACTTCTTTTCAGTCAGGTCAAATTTCTAAGCTTCCAAATCTCCGTTTTCCAGCTGATGAAAAGAAAGTAGGATTCCACCGAGTCTCCTATCTATCTACTTCAGGACTTCTGCGAGGATCAAATGAAATGAGGCAAGAGAAAACACTTCACAGACATTTGGTTAAGGTGTAAAATGTTTGCACCTGGCTATAAAGCAAGTCGTGTTCCTGGGCTGAAGAAACTCCAAGGAGGCTAGTCCCTAGGGAGAAGAAGCTGGGTGATGCTATGTGACGTCATTACCCAGTGCTCACAGCCACTGCTTCCAGACTGGGCTGGGCTGTGGGCTGCATTTTGTGCCATGGGGTGTTGGAAGTGTTGGCTGTGGTTTGGTGGAGTGTCACTCTGGGGTGGTGGCGGGCCTGTGTCCTGCTTGGGGGAAGCCAAGTGTTGTTTAGTGGGTGCCAGGTCCATAGTGCTGTTTCTCTGTAAGTGGTCAGTGCGCATCATGGCAGCTCCTGCATGGAGCGTCGTCCTCCTGGGGGTCAGTGCGCTTCATAGTGACCGGTTGGATGGACACTTAGCATATTAGCCTTTTATAGATAGATAGATAGATAGATAGATAGATAGATAGATAGATAGGAAAGGAGCAAACGGAAGGCCAGACACTATAGGCCGGTCACCTGGACAACATAACCAAGAAGCTACAACTTTGCACTCCCCAGGGAACCACTGGCCTATTCCCTGCAGATCACTGGGGGGAAGGGTCCATCAAAGGGGAGGTGAATGAGGTACAGTTAAATTGGGGGCGCTACGGAAAGAATTGTGTGTTGGCCACACCTGGGAACAGAGATCACTGGCTAGAATGGGTGTGGTCATTTTAAGCATTTGAAAACTTGGTAATACATAATCTCCTAAACAAAAGAGTTCTCTCTTGTGCTCTTGGTTTGCTCTTGGCTTCATTGCATTCACCCGTGTTTAGCCATGTGGACCTGTTTACCCCACATGCAATGCAATGAGGGACTGCATCAGGGAAACACGAGCTAAGCAAGCTTGGTACTGGATTGGACTCTGCTCTAACATGGAAAGAAAACTCTGGATACTGTGATTTTAGCTCTGCTAGAGCCTCAGATACACTTCTCCTAAGGCAGGATAAAGGGGAATGGGACTCTCCCATCCTCCGATGTGAATATCAGAAAATGCTTTTTCTCAGGATTTTCTAGCACCAGCTGGGGACTAGGACCTCTCTTCTCTGAAAATAGTACCACTTTCCTCAAGAGAAGTCAGGGATAGTGTATTTTAAAATCCCTAAACTGGGCATAATGTTTGACTCAGCAATTCCTCCACATCTAGGAATTTGCCCTTTCAGAAAGAGTTTCAGGTTTGCATGAACACTTAGCCATAAACGATATTTTCTACAATAAATATTACCTACTCTTAAAATAAGGATAAAAGACCATTGATTTTTTTCCAAGGGAGGAGGTGTGAGATTGTGACCATCGAGACAAACTAGTGGGACTGCTCCCTGACTTCCTGTTCCCATCAGCATGGCTCTTTCCAGCTCCCTGGTGCTCTCCTCAGTCTGGCTGCCCTCCGGGTGGCTCACCTCATGTGAGCGACCTACTCACACGCTGCTTCTTTAATGGACCCTGATCATCAGCCCACGCTTTCTGCTACCAGCCCTGCAGCAAACCTGCTCAGGCCTCTACTGCCTGCAAACAAGTGCCCTCCAGGCAGCAGATGGGTCCTTCCAGGCACTGGTCCTGGGGCTACCACGGTAACAGGAATGCCACGACACTCCAGGGCTTCCCACTTGAGAGCACCTTTGTCATCTGGTGGCACCACCCAGAATGTCAAGCTTGGCTGCCTTGGTGGTCAGGTCTCAGAGACAGGGGCTGTATTAGGACCTCCGGAGTCCTTGACTGCATCAGGAAAGAAGGTCTTAAAATAGCTGTAGCAGGTGATCCACAAGCTTGCTTCTTAAATGCCTTCAAGCTGTCTTCCCCAGAGTGATCAAGTCAAGAGAGCAAGGCAGAAGCCATAATTTCTTTTATGACCTAGCCTCAGAAGTCATCCTCCATCATTTCTTTTTTTTTAATATATTTTATTGATTTTTCACAGAGAGGAAGGGAGAGGGATAGAAAGTCAGAAACATCGATGAGAGAGAGACATCGATCAGCTGCCTCCTGCACGCCCCCTACTGAGGATGTGCCCACAAGCAAAGTACATGCCCCCAACTGGAATCGAACCCGGGATCTTTCAGTCCGCAGGCTGACACTCTATCCACTGAGCCAAACTGGTCTCAGCCTCCATCATTTCTAAAGTATCCGCTGTTTACAATGGTCAGACTTGTTCCATGTGGGAGGGGCTACACTGGGACATGAATACCAGGAGGTTAAGAATCACTGGGGTCTCAATAAATATTAAGTGAATAACTGGAAAAAATCACTATGAGTTGCTCTAAGTGTCAGGATCTCTTCTAGATAATGAGAAGCTTGGGTTAGGTGACCATTTCAAGTTCCCTTCCTTCTAGCTTTCAAACTGTGGAAGACTATTTCCAAAATGTCCCCCCAAAACAGCAGCAAGTGGATTCGGGAATTTAATTCCAGTTTATGGTTTTAGGCAGAGTCAAGGAAGTACAGGAAATTCTCCAAGCTTGAAACATAATTTTTTTCCTTAACAGCAAAATAAATCTATGTTTGATTTCAGGATTAATTCTATAGTTTGATGCTAGCATAAGCCCAGCCTCTGGACAAAAGCTTATTTTCTCTAGCAGAATATCTGTGATTAAACTGAGGCAACCAAATCCCTTGTGTATAACAGCAAAGATAATAACATCACTGGTTTTAGCCCCCAGGCCTTGCCTATTTACAAGCCAAGGTTTTACTGGCTTAAAATAATTCCTTAATATGATTTGAGGCATATGAAAATAAACTGAAATGAGGCACTTTGCAGATATGCTTTGATATTGAATATATGAAATGGATTTCAGTCTAAATACCAACTCCTTTGTTTAGGAGATTATGTATTACCAAATTTTCAAACGCTTACAATGACCACACCCATGCTGGCCAGTGATCTCTGTTCCCAGGTGTGACCAATACACAATTCTTTCCACAGCCACCCCAATTTAACTGTACCTCATTCACCTCCCCTTTGTTGGACCCTTCCCCACAGTGATCTGCAGGGAATAGGCCAGCGGGTCCCTGGGGAGAGCCAAGTATAAATGAAAACCACAGGTGAGCTGTTCACTCTACCCCCCTTCAACTCAGTCCCAGTACCACCACCTAATTAGATCCAAGTTTAACAGCCGGTTCAGAACACGCATCAAGTCTCCTGGCTCCCATCCTCAAACAGTGCTCCATAACAGGGGTGGGCAAACGACAGCGCACGGAAATAGTTTTACTGGACACAGCATGCTCACTCGTTTGTGAATTGTCTGCAACTGCAATGGCAAAGTTGAGATTTTGCAGCAGAGACCACAGGCTCAGAAAAACAAACATACGTACTACCTGGGCCTTTAGAGAAAGTTTGCTGATCCCTAGTCTGTGCCTCTGGAGGCTTGGCCCGGAGGTAACCTGTTATTAATCCAAAATGTCTATGCGTGCTATGTGCTGTGCCAGGTAATTTTATGGGGGAAATGAGGGTGTCACTGTTTATGTTGAGGTATTACATACATACAGTCAAGGCACACATTTAATGGTAGGACTCAATGAGGTTTTACACATGTATCGCCTGTGCAACTACCTCCCAGATCAAGATAATGTTTCCTGTGCCTCTTCCCAGCCAATACCCAACACAGATGGCCATTATTTCCACTTGCTGGCCCTTAGATCACAGATTCATTTGCTTGTTCCTGAACGTTATGAATGGAACAATGCACTGTTTCATTCATTATTAAGTCAGTGGCATTCTTACATACTGCAGAATGAAGCGATCTTCTCATTTTCATTGCT
>PVJN01013519.1:0-48587 GCA_004026805.1 Lasiurus borealis
CAGGCTGATGCTCTGTAAACCGGTTTCGGCTAAGTCTCAGTTTTTAATAGGAGTAAAATGTAATTAATCTCTAGAAACTGAAAGATAATATAAAAGAGTTTCAAAGCAAAAAGAGGAGAATTTTTGGGGAAAAAACTTTTTCAGTATTATGTTCTATTTCTAGAATTTTTCTTTCACTCTTCCTGAGCATGTGTAGTAAGTTTCTGAGGTTGTATTATTTTGGGGAGTTTTAAAATATAACCCCAGGGTTTAGCCTTGCAGAGCAGAATTGTTGAAGTAGATTCCTAAGAGCTACTGAGCCCCGGAAGTGGGGATGCAATGCAGGGCCTTGGGTGGAAGTGGGTGTTGATGCCCTTTCTGTCGGTGTGGTTGTGGATCCTTAGTCTTAGCCATTTCTAGATTTTTATGTTGAAGTTTGTATTCAGAGTATAATTTGTAGACATTGAGAAGGTCTATGCCAGTGGTCGGCAAACTCATTAGTCAACAGAGCCAAATATCAACAGTACAATGATTGAAATTTCTTTTGCGAGCCTAATTTTTTAAACTTAAACTTCTTCTAATGCCACTTCTTCAAAATAGACTTGCTCAGGCCATGGTATTTTGTGGAAAAGCCACACTCAAGGGACCAAAGAGCCGCATGTGGCTTGCGAGGCGCAGTTTGCTGACCACTGGTCTAGGTAGATCAAGTGGTGTCTCATGGACAAAAGGTTTTTGGATTTGGGGATTCATTTGGATCAGAACTTAAAACTGAATCAGGCTGAGAGTTGCCTCACCTGTGAGAATGGAATCCTGGGGAGGGAGCGTTTCCATGCTTACAGGAGAGGAGAGGGGCGGGCGTAGCTCCCAGTGCTCACTCCTGGGGCTACTCTGATGTCACCCATGTCCTTCCCCAGGGCTGACCCACTGCAGGGGGTTTATCTCAGCAGGGGCTATCTAGACCCTTAGTGGAAACATTCCACTTTCTGAGTGTGGGTTTCCTTCTGAACTGTAGGGAAGCAGGCTGCTTACCTTTCTTGATCCCAGTATTGCTCTTTACTTTCATTGGATTCCTTTCTCCATTGAATTTTGCAGCTCTTTGAATCTAGTTTTCATTAACACTTGTGCTTTTAATATGTAAGTTGATTGAAAGATACAGTGTGGAACCAAATATAATCTTGATTTTCTTATGGAAGAGAACCTGAAGATGAGAGAAGAATGTTTTTAAGTTCTCAGGTGATTTTTCCATTTTCAGATCAGTTTTTGTATGTTCATGCTTCTAAAGAAATTTGACATTTAAAAGAATTTCTATTTGAATGGAAAAAGCAGTTGAATTTTATTTTCATTGATGTAGTAAGAAAAACAACTCAAAAATTAAGGATATATTTGAATTTTCTAGTTCATTTCAGGGTTTATTGCAAACCTCTAATACATTATAATATACTATTCAATCTAAAAAATATCCCAATGGTAAAATACAGTGGACAAACTGTTAAAATGTCCCTTGGCTTTTTATCAGAAAGGAATTAGAGATTTTTACAGAGAGGAAGGGAGAGGGACAGAGAGTTAGAAACATTGATGAGAGAGAAACATCCATCAGTTGCCTCCTGCATGCCTTCTACTGGGGATGTGCCCACAACCAAGGTACATGTCATTGACCAGAATGGAACCTAGAACCCTTCAGTCCTCAGGCCAATGCTCTCCACTGAGCCAAACCGGGCAAATTTGGGAATCTTTGATGGTCTGGAGTTTTATATTTTTTAGTGTTTAAAGGATTACATCTTAGAGTGGTGCTCTGTAGAGGAAAGTTAAAATGAAATTATTTTTAAAAAGTGAAAATTAATTTAAAATAATGATTAAGCATAGGACATAATGGTATCTTTAGTGTTTAAAGGATTACATGTTAGAGTGGTGTTCCATAGAGGAAAGTTAAAATGAAATTAATTTTAAAAAGTAAAAATTAATTTAAAATAATGATTAAGTATAGAAAATAATGGTATACATATATCCTACTTAATAAAGAGGGAAGATGCAAATTGACCCTTACACTATTGCAAAGATGGCAGTGTCCACAGTCAATAAGGAGAGAATATGCTAATTGACTGCCCCATCCTCAAAGATGGTGTTGCACACAGCCAATAAGGAGGGAATATGCCAGTTGACTGTCCTGCCCTCAAAGATGGCAGTGCCTAGTCACTCTGTGCACCTGCTTTTGGAGTCCCCCAGTTCCCTGAGCTCCCCAGCCGCCCAGGGCTGGCCTGAAATGCAGTCAAGTCTCGGATGGCAGCTGCCCAGCTGCCCAGGACCACCCAAGGCTCAGGTAACCAGGGTTGGCCAAGGCTTGTGCTGCTGGCACTGACAGCAACAGAGGTATGATGGGGCATCGCCTTCCCCTAATTTCTGAGTTGCCTCCTGCCCCTGAGGGTTCCCAGACTGTGAGAGGGGGCAGACTGGTCTGAGGGACTCCCCCGCTTCTAGTGCACAAATTTTCATGCACTCAGGGGGGTGGTTCCTCAGCCTGGCCTGCACCCTCTTTGGGGATGTTCACCTGCCGGCTTAGGCCTGCTCCCCCAGGGATTGAGCTTAAACTGGCAATCAGACATCCCTCTGGCAGCCTGGGAGCCCTCAGGGGATGTCTGGTTGTGACTGGGAGCAGACCTAAGCCATCAGTTGGACATCCTTAACGCTGTGGAAGAGGTGGGAGAGGCTCCTGCCACTGCCAGTCAACCTGGCTTCTGGCTGAGCAGAGCTTCCCCTATGGGAGTACACTGATCACCAGGGGGCAGCTCCTGTGTTGAGCGTCTTCCCTTAGTGGTCAGTGCAGGTCATAGCGACCAGTCATTTCATTGTTAGGGTCAATTTGCATATTACCTTTTTATTATATAGGATATATGTGTGTGTATATATATATATATATATATATATATATATATATATATATAATTTTCTCCTTATTTTAAATAAGTAGTGCATTGGAGGGAAGGCTGATTAAATTTCTAAGATAGAAATCAACAAGAAGACTTCCTGACCACATACCCTGGTCCTTTGCAGCACTGTAAGTTAGCCATCCACAACACAATAGTTTCAATCACTTCTATGTTATCCCCTATTTATATAAAAACAGACCAGAGCTAATGCCTGTTTTTCTTACTTGGGTTTATTCTTATCATAAGTGGTTAGACTCCTTGTGTTTGATATTTGACTATTGAAAATTAATCCGCATCCCTTCCTCTTCCCCTTGTCCTCCTTATCTGTCAGGCTGATAAGAACCTGGAGGCTCCTGCTCTGGGCGCTGCTGCTTGCTGGGGAGCCCCTCCCCTCAGCTCTTTTGCCTTGTTGGCCTTACAGAGCCTGGGCTCTGTGCTCAGAGGACTTTGAGTGGCAGTTTTAGTCATTCCTTGTTTGGGAGCAGGAGTTTGAGAATGGAGCTCTCCTTCCAGTGATTTTGGTGAAGTGTTTAGAGTGAAGGTTTGACTCGGTTTGGGTTCTCCTTAACATTAGGGTGAAGTGAGTCTTGGTGGGGTAGGGGAGTGTACTAGGGTGATTGATTATACTCATGAATGAGGTGAGCCCATCAGATGGTCACTCCTTAAAGAGCAGGTATTTTCTTTTTCAATTTAAAAAAGATGTTTACTTTTTAAAATTATAGTTGACATACAATATTATATTAGTTTCAGATGTACAACATAGTGATTTTTGCATTTATGTATTTTACAATGTGATAATCAAAACAAGTATAGTAACCAACTTATTAAAATATTATTGACTATTTTTCCTATGCTATAAATTACATCCCAATGACTTATTATATAACTGGAAGTCTGGACCTCTTATTTCTCTTTATCTTTTTTACCTATTCAACCAAAACTCTTATTTGGGGGAAGCAATCCATTTGTTCCTTGTTCTTTGAGTCTATTTCTGTTTTGTTTTGGTAGGTTGTTTGTTTTTTTGTTTTGTTTTGTTTTGTTTTTTAATATATTTTATTGATATTCTACAGAGAGGAAGGGAGAGGGACAGAAAGTCAGAAACATCAATGAGAGAGAGACATCGATCAGCCGCCTCCTGCACGCCCCACACTGGAGATGTGCCCGCAAGCAAGGTACATGCCCCCGACTGGAATCGAACCTGGGACCCTTCAGGCCGCAGGACGACGCTCTATCCACTGAGCCAAACTGGTCTCAGCATTTGTTTTGTTTTTTAAAGTTCCACAAATAAGTGTAATTACATGGTATTTGTCTTTCTTGGTATGACTTTTTCACTTAACATAAAATCTCTATCTCCACCCATGTTTATGTAACTGGTAAGATTTTATTATTTTTATAGCTGAGTAATATTCCATTTTGTATGTGTATATATATGTATGTATGTATCACACCTATTGTACATAGTACAGTGGTACCTCGAGATACGAGTTTAATTCATTCTGTAACCTTGAGGTGTGGGAAACTATGAGACGTTTGCATCACGGTAAACTGGTGGGTCGTGTGCAGCCGGCTGATCCGTGAGATTACTCCTATCTCAAATGTTGCTCGTATTTCAAAGCAAAAATTGCTCGCTCGACGGCTCGTATCTCAAAAATCTCGTATGTTAGGGCACTCGTATCTCGAGGTACCACTGTACTGTAATTAACATAGGGGTACAAATATCTTTATTGAATTATTTTTATTTTGTTGGTTCGAATGGTAGTTCTAATTTTAGTATGTAAAAAAAAATATATTTTATTGATTTGTTGCAGAGAGGAAGGGAGAAGGACAGAGAGTTAGAAACATCAATGAGAGAGAGACATCCATCAACCGCCTCCTGCATGCCCCCCACTGGTGATATGCCCGAAACCAAGACACATGCCCTTGACCGGAATCGAACCTGGAACCCCTCAGTCCACAGGCCGAAGCTCTATCCACTGAGCCAAACCAGTTTTGGCTAATTTTAATATTTTTGAGAAATCTTCATACCATTTGCTATAGTGGCTGCACCAAATTACAGTCCCAGCAACAGTGCACAAGGGTTCCCTTTTCTCTTCATTCTTGCCAACACTTGTTATTTGTTGACTTATTTTTAAAAAATTTTTAAATATTTTTTATTGATTTTTTACAGAGAGGAAGGGAGAGGGATAGAGAGCCAGAAACATAAATGAGAGAGAAACATCAATCAGCTGCCTCCTGAACATCTCCTACTGGGGATGTGCCTGCAACCAAGATACATACTCTTGACAGGAATAGAACCTGGGACCTCTGAGTTCGCAGGCCGACGCTCTATCCACTGAGCCAAACCGGTTTCGGCTATTTGTTGACTTTTTGATCATAGCTATTCTGACAGGCGTGAGGTGCTAGATGGAGAAAGCAGACTGATGGTTGCCAGAGGGGAGAAGGATTGGGGATGGGCAGAAAAGTTGAAGGGGATTAAGAAATACAAACTTAAAATTATAAAATAAGTCATGGAAATAGAGTCAATAACTTTATAATAACTATGTATGGTGACAGATGGTTACTAAAATTATTGTGATCACTTTGTAGGATATATAAATGTTGAATCAATATGTTGTACAACTGAAACTAATATAATATTGTATTTTTTTAAAAAGTGGTGAATGAAGGCATTCTGTCTTGTTCCTGATGTTGGGGGAAAGCTCTTAACTTTTCACCATTGAGTGTGTAAGCTCTGGATTTTTCATGTCGTTTTTATTATATTGAGATATGTTCTATTTAGTTCCACTTCGTTGAAAGTTTTATGGATGTTATATTTTGTCAAATGATTATTTGCATCTATGAGATGGTTATAAGGTTTTTATTTTTGTTTTGTTATTGTAGTGTATTATGATTATTGTTTTGTGGATATTGGACCATTTTTGCAATCTCAATAAATTTTACTGGATCATGGTATATGATCCTTTTAATGTATTGTTGAATTTGGTGTGCTAATATTTTTTTGAGAATTTTTACATCTATGTTCATAGATTATATATGTAATTATATGGCATTTATACACATACACACACATATATGTTTATATATATATTTTAAGAATAGACTTGATTTTTAGAGAGAGAGGAAGGGAGAAGAGAGAAACATTGATATGAGAGCATAACATCAAATTGCTACTTCCTGTACATCCCCTACCATGGATTGAATGAAACCTGGCTTTTGCTCTGACTAGGAATCGGGAAGCCAGCAACCTTTTGATACCTGGGATGGTGGCTAGTCAACTGAACTACAGCTCCCAGGGCTGGTAATTTTTTTTTTTTTTTTGTAGTATCTTTATGTGGGTGTAAGGGTAGTGCTGGCCTTGATAAATTAATTTTAAAGTGTTCCTTTCTCTTTAATATTTTTTGAATACTTTGAGAAGTAGCCTATCTAATAAAAGATGAATATGCAAATTGACCATACCAGCCATTCAGGAGTGAGTACACAAATTAACCCAACCAAGATGGCTGTGGCCATAAAGAGAGCAGGAGGCTTGGATTGCCCCTGGCAATGGAGGAAGCCAAGCTTTCTGCCTGCCCTGGTGGGTCCAGGCCTCTGCTCAAGGCTACAAAATTTCAATTACAGAAGATAAATAAATCCCAAAAAAATGGTGGCAACCATTGAGCTGGAGAGAGCAGGAGGCTTGGGTTGCCTCTGGCAATGGAGGAAGCCAAGCTTTCTGCCTGCCCTGGCAAATCCAGGCCTGTCTCAAGGCTACAAAGTTTCAATTATAGAAGATAATATATAAATCCCAACCAAAATGGCTGTGGCCACAGAGCCAGCAGGAGGCTTGGCTTCGCTCAAGGCTACAAAGTTTTAATTATTGAAGATAAGTCCCCATACCAGGGCCTCCACTTAGGTCACCAGGGGGTGTGGCTGGCCTGCAAACCACCACAGGCCCCTCACCCGGCTGCCCCATGCCCTAAGGGAATCACCACCCTAATCCAGGACACCTTTCAGGGCAAACCAGCTGGCCCCCATCCATGCACTGGGCCTCTATCCTATCTAATAAAAGAATAATATGCAAATTGACCGTCATCCCAACACACAAGATGGCTGCTTCCACGTGGTCAAATATGACTGCCCTCATGTGTACACAGATGGCCATCACAAGATGGCCAGCAGGGGAGGACAGTTCAGAGGGCCCAGGTCTGCAAGGGAGGGCAGTTGTGGGCAATCAGGCCTGCAGGGGAGGGAAATTGGGAGGGACCAGGCCTGCAAGGGAGGGCATTTGGGGGCGGTCAAGCCTGCAGGGGAGGTCAGGGGTGACCAGGCCGGCAGAGGAGGGAAGTTAGGGGTGACCGGGCCTGCAGGGAAGGGCAGTTGCGGGACAAACAGGCTGGCAGGGGAGTGGTTAGGGGGTGATCAGGCTGGAGGTTGAAGCGGTTAGGGGCAATCAAGAAGGCAAGCAGGCGAGCAGTTGGGATCCAGCAGTCCTGGATTGTGAGAGGGATGTCCAACTGCCTGTTTAGGTCTGATCCTACCTGGGTCCCAGATTGGACAGGGTGCAGGCTTTGCTGAGAGAGAGCCCCCCTCCTGTGCATGAATTTCATGTACCACACCTCTAGTAGGTAATAATTCACTAAGTTTTGGGTAGAATTCAGCAAACTATTTGGTCCTAGATTTTCATTTGTTGGAGTTTCTTTCATTAATGATTTTAATTTTGTTACTAATTATCTATTTTTTTTAGTGATTTAGGCTGAACATATGTGTTTCTAGAAATTTATACATTTCATATTGGTTGTCCAGCTTGTTGGTGTATTCACTTATGATTTATTTGTATTTCTGTGTTGTTAATTGTAACATCGCTTTCATTTATGTTTTTATTTATTTGGATTGTTATTTTCTTAATGAGTCTGGCTAAGTATGGGTTCATTTTATTTTTTTCAGTAATTTTAGTTTCATTGATCTTTTCAATATTTTTTCCTCTATTTCATGTGTTTTCACTTTGATCTTTATTATTTCCTTCCTTCTAATAATTTTGACAATTTTTTATAAATTTTGTAATTTCTTTAGGTGTAAAATTAGGTTGTTTATTTGAAATTTTTGTTTCTTGAGGTAGTTCTGAATCACTATAAACTGTTTATGCTTTGCCCCATATGCAGGATGTCCTCCCCAAATACACACACACACACACACACACACATTTTAACAGCTGATAGCTCAACTTTGAAAATGAAATGTATTTTATTATTTATTATTAATTTCAGAGAGGGAGAGAGAGAGAGAGAGATCAATGATGAGAATTATTGATCTGCTAACTCCTGCACGCCCCCTAGTGGAGATTGAGCCTGCAGCCCAGGGCATGTACCCTTGACTGGAATCAAACCTGGGATCCTTCAGTCCACAGGCCGATGCTCTATCCACTGAGCCAAACCGGGTAGGGCAATGAAATGTAATTTAATAAACACTACTTTTATAATTATTCAAAATGAATGTATACATTTTTGGGACACCCTATGTTTTGGAATGCTGTGTTTTTATTTTCATTTGTTTCAGATATTTTTTAATATTTTCTTTGATTTTTCTGTTAACCTCTTGATTATTTAGGAGCATGTTATTTAGCTTCCACATATTTGTGTTTTTTTCCCCAGTTTTTTTTACTTATACCCAATTTTTAGTTTTATACTGTTATCAGAAAAGATATTTCAATACAAAAAATTCTTGATATTTCAATCTTAAATTTACTAAGACTTGTTTTGTGGTCTAATGTGTGCTCTGTCCAGGAAAATATTCCATGTGCACTTGAAAATATTGTGTATTCTTTTATATTTGGATGAAATGTTTCTGTAAATATTAATTCCATCCGGTCTAATGTGTCTTTTATTATTATTTTAAAATATATTTTATTGATTTGTTGCAGAGAGGAAGGGAGAGGGATAGAGAGCCAGAAACATCGATGAGAGAGAAATATCGATCAGCTGCCTCCTGCACACCCCACACTGGGATGTGCCCGCAACCAAGGTACATGCCCCTGACCGGAATCGAACCTGGGACCCTTCGGTCTGCAGGCTGACACTCTATCCACTGAGCTAAACCGGTTTTGGCCTAATGTGTCTTTTAAAGCCAGTATTTCCTTGTTGGTCATCTGGATGATGTATCCATTGATATAAGTTGGTGGTTAAAGTCTCCTATTGTTATTGTCATAATATCAATCTCTCCCTTTATTGTGAGTAATATTTACTTTATGTACTTAGGCATTCCTATGTTGGATGCATACATGTTATTTTTTTTTACACCAAGCAACGTACATGGCTGCTTTTTTATAAATGTTATTATTATGTAATGCCTTTCTTTGGCTTTTATTAGAGACTGTGTTAGTCTATTTTGCATGGTCTAAGTATTCCTACACCAGCTTTCTTTTCATTGCTATTTGTATCTGAAGTAATTTTTTATAAGCAAATATTTATGACTCTTGTTTTTATTATTCATTCAGCCACTGTGTATTTTGATTGGATAATTTAGGTCACTTACATTTAAAGTAAATATTGATGGATATGTATTTACCGTTTTCTGGTTGTATTTGTAGTTCTTCTCTGTTCTTTCTTCTCTTGTTTTCTTCTTTTGTGCATTGATGACTTTCTGTAGTGTTATGTTTGGATGCCTTTCTTTTTATTTTGTGTACCTGTTACAGGTTTTTGGTTTATGGATACCATGAATTTCACATGAATTTCATTAATATAATAATCTATATTAATAATGGTTTAAGTTAATAGTAGCTTAAATTCAACATATTCTAAAAGCACCATTTTTTTACTTATCCCCCCCATATATTATGTTTTTAACATTGTATTTCATATCTTTGTGCATGTGTATATCTCTTAATTTATTCCAGATACATATAATTTTAAACTGCTTTTCTCTTGTTACTTTTAAAATTCTCTCTTTGTCTTTAACTTTTAGCATTTTAGTAATTATGTGTTTTGTGGGTTTCTTTAAGTTCATCTTGTTTGTGACCTATGTACTTTCTGACTTGGATATCTGTTTCCTTCGCCAGGTTAGGGCAGTTTTCAGCCATTATTTCTTTAGATAGTTTTTTTGTCCCCCTCTATTTCTACTGGGACCTCTATGGTGAGAATGATAATACACTTGATGTTGTCCCAGAGGTCCCTTAAAACTATTTTCACTTTCTGAAATTCTTTTTTCTTTTTGCTGTTGTAGTTAGGGTTTTCCACTACTTTGCTTTTCATTTCACTGATTCACTCTTCTGCATCATCTAATCTGCTATTAATTCCCTCTAGAGCAGTGGTTCTCAACCTTCCTAATGCCACGTCCCTTTAATGCAGTTCCTCATGTTGTGGTGACCCCAACCATTAAATTATTTTCATTGACAACAACATGAGGAACTGCATTAAAGCGACGTGGCATTAGGAAGGTTGAGAACCACAGCTCTAGAGTATTTTTTTTTCATTTCAATTATTATATTCTTTAGTTCTGATTGGTTCTTTTTTTATATTTTCTATCTCTTTGTTGAGTTTTCCCTGAGTTTATTTATTCTCCAATTTTATTTACCATGTTTGTAGCCATTGCTTTCAACTTTTTATCTGGTAGATTGCTTGTCTTCATTTAGTTCTTTTTTCTGGGGTTTTGAGTTATTCTTTTGCTTGTAAAATAATCCTCTTTCTCCTCATGTTTGTTTCTATATACTGTAGTAGGTAGACCAGCTACATCACCAAATTTTGGAAGAGTGGCTTTATGTAGGTGTACTGAGGGTATCTTGTGGTGCAGTCTCCCCTACACAGGCAAGCTTGGAAATGACAGAAGGGAGGGCATTATCTAGATACAGTATACAAATAATAACCTTGTGTTATAATTGCCCATAGTATTCAGTAAGATAACAAGTTGTCCAGGTTTATAGTTTAGGATCAATCTGCTATGCCATATAGCCTAGGTATTTGGTAGGCAATGCCATTTAGATTTATGAAAGTACATTCTACAATGTATCCACAATGATGAAATTGCCTACAATACATACCTCAGAATATATCCCCATAGATAGATGGTACCAGACTAACTTTCTGGGCCATCATATTGGACAGAAAGAGAAAGGAAGAAATTAGTCTGTAATAAATATTACACAAGAAAAAAGCAATGCTAGTCTGTATGAATGTTATTCAGCCAGCTACATCTGATGACTTTTAATGATCTGGAGAACTAATTTAAGATGATATGACTATCTAGACCTTGTCATAGGCCGCTGGACTCATGTTTAATGATGGTAATAGAACAAAAAGCAAATATGTTTATTCAATATGTATTTATTTTCAGAAATCTTATACACATTTAATCCAATGCCTCATGGAGTACTGTAAGTGGTAATAAGGAAAAAAGATTAAAAGTTTTTTTTTCTACCCAGCCAGTGTGACTCAGTGATAGAGCATTGACCTATGAATCATGGTTTGATTCCCAATCAGTGCACATGCCTGGGTTATGGGCTTGATCCCTAGTAGGGGGGGTCGTGCAGAAGGCAGCCAATCAATGATTCTCTCTTATTTTTGCTGTTTCTATCCTTCTCTCCCTCTCCTTTTCCTCTTTGAAATCATTTAAATAATTTAAAAAATGCTGCCATTCAAGGAAATACATAAAATATAATGTGATCAGCCCTGACCGGTTTGGCTCAGTGGATAGAGCATTGGCCTGCGGACTGATGGGTCCCAGGTTCAATTCCGGTCAAGGGCATGTGCCTTGGTTGCAGGCACATCCCTAGTAGGGGGTGTGTAGGAGGCAGCTGATCGATGTTTCTCTCTCATCGATGTTTCTGGCTCTCTATCCCTCTGCCTTCCTCTCTGTAAAAAAATCAATAAAATACTTAAAAAAATACACACACACACACACACATACACACACACACACACACACACACACAATGTGATCATGGTAAAATATGTAAATAATTTCCATGTGTCCGTGATGGTATTTATGAGAAAGTAATTGTGGACAGAGTGTAAGTTTCTGATGAAGCAGTCTTAGCATAAATGTTTGGAGATGACATCATATGTAACTTCCTATAAATGAAGTCTAGGTGTCCAGTGCAGTCCATCTCATAAATTTTATTATACACATGTTTGTGATGTTTTAGGACTCAGTGACATTTGAGGATGTGGCTGTGAACTTTAGTATGGAGGAGTGGGCCTTACTGGATTCTTCACAGAAGAAACTCTACAGAGATGTGATGAGGGAAACCTTCAGGAACCTGGCCTCTATAGGTAAGGATGACAAGTTACCCTTTACTTCCTCATCTGAAGGGTAAGTGTTTCTTATCCATCAACATTGTGCTAACATGTAATGTAGGAATAAAAGACATTGATAAATAAACTAGACATAGTCAAAGCTCATTATAGAACTAGAATCTAATAATTTTTCTACAATTTCTAATATTTTGGAACCCTATTTCTTGGTCTGATTTTTAGGGGGAAAATGGGAAGATTATGAAATTAAAGATCAGTACAAAAACCAGGGGAGTAAACACAGGTGAGTAACACAATAGAAAGCAGTGTCTCAGATGAGAAACCAGTTATACTATAAAAATTTTAGGAGAATTTTCTCAGCCCAGCTCAGTGGTTGAGCATAAATCTATGAACCAGGAGGTCACAGTTCAATCCCCACTCAGGACACATGCCCTGGTGGTTGGCTCGATCCCTAGTGGGGGATGTGCAGGAGGTAGCTGATAAATGATTCTCTCTCATCATTGATGTTTCTACCTCTCTCTCCCTTTACTTTCTTCACTGAAATAAAAAAATACATATATTTAAAACAAATGAAAAAAACAAACAATCTAAATTAACCCTGCTTCAAATTACTTCTCAGAAATTTTTTACTAAAGTACTTTTTAAAATATATATATATATATATATATATATCTTTATTTATTTCAGAGAGGGAGGGAGGAGGGGAAAAGAGATAGAGACATCAATGATGAGAGAGAATCACTGATCAGCTGCCTCCTGCACGCCTCTTACTGAGGATTGACCCGGCAACCTGAGCATGTGTCCTTGGTCGGAATCAAACCTGGGGCCCCTCAGTCCAGAGGCCAATGCTCTATCCATGAGCCAAGCTGGCTGGGGCCTCCATCCACCTTTGGAACACTGTTTGCAGTTGCCATCTCTAAAGTACTTTTTATATGTGAGGTAGATGTGTAGTGTTTGGAAAAAAAAAAAAGTTTACATGCAAAGAGCATTCATGAAGCTAAATATAAAGGTTATTTTTTTTTTTTTTGGATAATAAAAGATTGAACTTGTCTTACAGAGATTTTGGTGTATTCAATGTCCAACAATTTGGACAAGATATTAAACCTATACTTAGCAGTAAATCATAAAAATGTATTGCTGAATATTCTACTAACAAGTATAAAATTATTAACAAAGAAATTAATAATGTGCTTCTTATTTTTTGCAGAAGTGAAATGGTAGAGAGGCACTGCAAATGGAAGGAGGAAAACTTAAGCCTTGTTCCAAATCTCAATCTGACAAAATCTCTTCCTGGAATAAAACCATGGGAATACAATGCATGTGGGGAAGTCTTCATGCATCATTCATCCCATGATAGTGACATCAAATGTCAAACGAGACACAAGACCTCTGAGTGTCAGAAATATGGAGAGAAACCATATAAATGTAGTATATGTGGGAGAGCCTTCACTTATTTTCAGTTTTTTGATGAAAGAAATCACAATGGAGAGGAAGCTTATAAATGTGAGGAATGTTGGAAAGCCTTCAGGTTGCTCAAAAGCCCTCAAAGACACATGATCAAACATACTGCGGACGCTCCTTATAAATGTAAGGAGAGTGGGGAAACCTTTAGTTCTTCACTTTTTCTTCAAACATGGGAGAGAAGCCACACTGAGGAGAAGCTCTATCAATGTCAATTCTGTGGAAAAGCCTTCCAATATTATAAAAGTTTTCAAAGTCATGAAAGGAATCACCCTGGAGATAAACCCTATGAATGTAAAAATTGCAATAAAGCGTTCAACTATCCCAGTCATCTTCAAATACATGAAAGATCTCACACTGAAGAGAAACCCTATGAATGTAAGCAATGTGGAAAGACCTTCAGATCTTACAGTTCCTTACAATCACATGAAATGACTCACACAGGAGAGAAACCCTATGTATGTAAGGAATGTGGAAAAGTATTCAAACATTATAGTTCCTTACAAGCACATGAAATGTCTCACACTGGAGAGAAACCCTATGAGTGTAAAAAATGTGGCAAAGCATTCAGTGCTCCCTGTTATCTTCAAAAACATGAAAAAACTCACAGTGCAGAGAAACCTTATGGATGTAAAGAGTGTGGAAAGACCTTTAGGTATAATAGTTCCTTACAAACCCACGAAAGGACGCACACAGGAGAGAAACCCTATGAATGTAAGCAATGTGGAAAGACCTTGAGATATTACAGTTCCTTGAAAATACATGAAAGGATACACACAGGAGAGAAACCCTATGCATGTAAGGAATGTGGAAATGCATTCAGATGTAACAGTTTCTTAAAAATACACAAGAAATCTCACTCTGGAGAGAAACCCTATAAATGTGAAAGGTGTAGTAAAGTGTTCAGTACTCCTGGTAATCTTCGAATACATGAAAGAACTCACAGTGCAGAGAAACCCTATAAATGTAAGGAGTGTGAAAAAGCCTTCAGATATTACCGTTCCTTACAAACACATGAAAGGACTCACACAGGAGAGAAACCCTATGAATGTAAACATTGTGGGAAAGCTTTCGTTTGTCCTACCACCGTTCAAAGACACTTGAAAATGCACACTGGTAAAACACCATATCAATGTAAGGAATGTGGGAAAGCATTCACTTGCCTTAGTTTATATCAAAGACATGAAAGGATTCACACTGGAGAGAAACCCTATGAATGTAAACAATGTGGAAAAGCCTACAGAGATCACAGTTCCTTACAAAGACATGAAAGGACTCACTCTGGAGAAAAACCCTATGAATGTAAGGAATGTAGGAAAGTCTTTATTTGTAACAAAATTTTTCAAATACACATGATGAGAGTACACACTGCAGAAAAGCCATATAAATGTGAAGAATGTGGGAAAGCCTTTAGTCATCCTTATTCCTTTCAAAAGCATGAAAGGACTCACTGGATAAAACCTCTTGAATGTAAATAGTACATCTGAAAACTCCCACTGAAAAGAAATAAAAAAGCAAATAACATGAGAAGGATTGACATAAATTAATTTAGTTATAATGCTCTAGAAAGCTTTCAAGATTAGAGAGTTATTATTAAAATAGTAAATTATGTTTACCAGTTTTTTAAGTGCACGTTAGGGCATGGGATTAATGCTACAGTTGATTCTTGGAAAACTCAGGAGTTAAGGGAACCTGTTTTCCACGCAGTTGAAAAGTTTTATGTAACCTAAGCTAGCCCTCTTCATAAATGAATACCAAACCAAAGATTGATCCTTGAACAACCCAAGTTTGAAACTGCACAGGTCCACATTTTAAATTTTGCAGAAAAATGGACCTGCACATTTCAAACTCATGTTGTTTAAGCATCAGTTACTTTTAGAAATAAATATTAAGGTGAAATAATTTTATAATTTGTCTTTAAATAATTATATAACATTGATAGGTAGTGAATAATTAATAAATTCTAATGAGCACAAACCATCAAGGACTGAGGAAAATATCAGGATGTTCATTAGGACTTTTAATAGGTTTTGACTTATGTTAGACGATTTCACTGCTAATCAAGGAAGACCTTTTTCTGCATTACCATCCTATCCAATAAAGAGGGAATATGCTAATTTACTGTCATGCCCTCAAAGATGGTGGCGCCCAATCCTCTTATCCCCAGTAGGGCGCCTATCTCCAGAGTCCCCAAGTCTCCTTAGCCTCCCAGTTGCCCAGGGCCGTCCTTGAGGTACAGGCAAGCCTCAGATGGTGACTGCCCAGCTGACGCCCGTGGTGCAGGCAAGCCTTGGATGGCAGCTGCCCGCCCCCAGGGCCGCCCAAGGCTCAGGTAACCAGGCAGGCTGAGGCTTGTGCTACTGGGTGTGGCAACTGCAGAGGTGTAATGGGGGTTGCCTTCCCCTGATCACCGCCGGGTCACTTCCCAGGGCTCCTGGACTATGAGGGGACAGACCAGGCTGAGGGACCCCTTCACCAGTACATGAATTTTCATGTGCTGGGCCTCTAGTCAGTTAATAGCATTGTGTCTATACTTTGAAGCTTGTAAGGTACATGGGTGAATTCAAGTTTACTTCTAATATGCAGTTAGGTATAACTTTTAAAAATATTTTGCTCACCAAAACTGGTTTGGCTCAGTGGATAGAGCGTCAGCCTGCAGACTGAAAGGTCCCAGGTTCGATTCCGGTCAAGGGCATGTACCTTAGTTTCGGGCACATCTCCAGTAGGGGGCGTGCAGGAGGCAGCTGATCGATGTCTCTCATTGATGTTTCTAACTCTATCCCTGTCCCTTCCTCTCTGTAAAAAATCAAAATATATAAAATAAAAATAAAAAAGTTAAAATTTATTAAAAATAAGTTTTGTTTCATGTTAAGGGGCCATTGGGGGGAAAAAGACAGTTTGGTATTTGTTGGGATTTTCCTACTGGTTTTATAATAGTTCCTGGATATTTCTATTCTATGATATATACTCACTTTCATACTGACAAAACTTATGTGGGGTGATAGGTATTAGATACTTTTCTCGTTTTTCATTCTAATTAAATAGGTAGAATAAATTAAGTATGTCAAGTTTATGAAAGATTTTAGTTTCATGGGAATTACTATTTTAATATTTCAGCCTTTGCTGTTGTTTTATTTGACTTGCATTTGGTGAATAGATTTTTATTTCAGAAGAGTGACCTGTATTAAATAGGAAAAAAATAGAGTTGGAAAGTACACCCCTGTGGGTAGTGTTAGGAACTAGATTTTTAGAATCTATGCCCTTTATGGTTCCATTAGACATTACTAGTACTAGTCCCATAGTGTGAGATTTTGAAAGCCAAAGTGAAGAAGGCATTAGTCATATTGTAGAGCTACCACACAAGGAGAAAGAAGTACCTATGTACCATTTTCCACCTCATTTTTAAAAATTCTTTGCCCCTCCAGTCAAGAGAATACTCAAAACCACTGACAACTGTTTAATTCCCATTTTTTAGGTATAAGTTTCCACTACGGTCTTCACAAATTGCTTATCTCCTGTAAGCAGTCTTGTGTCTACCATGAAACTGATTCAAAGTTTTATGTTTATATCTGATTCTCTTCTCTAGATTATATCTGCATAAGTTCTAAATTGTATAGGAAATACCTTATGTTGTTAATAGTGCTAGTATATGTCCTTGGTTGACCATGATATCTACAATGCTGCTACTGAAAAGAACATTGAGTTTATTTCTCTGCTGCATGTTTTGGGGCTGTATTGACCTGGTCCTTCGGTGTGAGAATAAGCACTTTCCTCCTCTCAGGAAGACTAGATGTTTTCAATTTCTTGTAGCTGAGCCCAACCCCTCAAGATATACATATGCATACATATACAATTTTAATCCTCACTCAAAAATATGTTTTTATTGATTTTAGAGAGGAAGAGAGAGGAGAGGAGAGAGAAACATGTGAAAAAGAAACATTGATATGTTGCCTTCTGTATGCTCTCCAACTGGTGATCAAACCTGCAGGCTTGGTGTATGGGATGACGCTCCAACCAACTGAGCCACTCACCCAGAGCCTCAGTAAATTTTTAATTATGCTTGATTATATGATTAAAACTATGTGCTTACTTTTTTCAAACTAACGCTTATGTAGTTGTTTCATAGAAATATTGTAGTAACTGTTTTTAAGATATAAAATGCTAATAGATATTTTGTTTTTCATTTCCTGAAAAGAATATATTAAAATGTCTCATTATAATATGTGTTTTTAGATACACTGCAATTTTTTACATTTAATGATTATATAGTATTAAGTCAATATTATGATGTACATACAAGTTCAGGTTTCTTTCTCAAATTTTATTTTACTTATTTTTAAATATATTTTACTGATTTCAGAGAAGGAGAGGGAAAGAAACATCAATGATAAGAGAGAATCATTGATTAGCTGCCTCCCGCACGCCCCCTATTGGTTATTGAGCCCACAACCCAGGCATGTGCCCTTAACCAGAAATGAACTTGGGACCTTTCAGTCCACAGGCCGATGCTCTATCCACTGAGCTGAACCAGCTAGGGCCTCTTAACAGATTTTATATTTTAATCTTTCATAGATACAATCTTATCATAAAACTGATTTATACCCTAGCCAATCAATAATGGCTTCATCATCTACTGAGGCTCCTACCTTCACAGCAGATATGTACATACCCCAGCTTCAGAATTATCTAATTGTTTTTAATACATTCGATCAAAAAATTGTGTTTAAGGATACACAACATCATAAAACAAATTTCAGAAAAATAAGTTTAAAAAATCCACAAAAAGACTGATTTCTTTTTCATTCATGCCAGAACTGTAAGTCATGTTTCTCTCAGTTCTCTTTTGCCAGTGACCTGCAGGATTACACCTCTAGTCAAAAAGAGAGGAGTAATGGATTCTAATAAGAATGAAGACAAACCAGCAGGGACTGTGAGGTACAATATCAACATGTTCAAAAGGACTTTTAACAGGATTTTGACTTGTGTTAGATTAGTTTCCTTGCTATTAAGGAAGCAAGACCTTTTTCTGTATAGAATGCTGTGGGGAGGTAAACTATTTGGTCATCAGTAATCATAGTCATTTTCTAGAAGGCAAAAACAATGTAGTGGAGCTAAAGGTAATTTGTGAGAAGCCCCAGTCAGTGGTATTAGTAAGAGGGGAATATTGGTCATTGTTATGATTTGGAACTACATCTTTATATTTAGAGCTATAGATACAAAATCCCCTTATAAATACCTTCGTGTGTTATGGTCACTTTGATAAAGGGGTGTGGCATTTCTCTTCAGCAGGATAAGACTGGCTTTACAAAGAGAGCAAGGTCAGGTTCCTTTGCACAGGGTTTGCCTTTCCAAGTAATTAAATATAGATGTATTTTGTATAGTGAATTAGACTCCATTTACCATAGAGTACCTCAGTTAAAATATATAAATTTACTTTTTGGTATACTATATAATGTATTTAATACTACTTTTCTGATTCAACTGAGGTCTCTAAGTTTGAGTTAATTGTGAGTGAACACAATCCTAGCAAAGGGGAAAGGATACCTTGTTCAATTAAGCCTTCCTTGTTTAGAGACTACTTCATTTTTGATGTGTAAAAAAAAATGTTTTTATTGATTTTAATTAGGAAGGGAGAGGGATAGGGAAATAGGAACATCGATGAGAGATATCATTTGACTGCCTCCTGCAGGCCCCCTATTGGGGATTGAGTCAGCAACCCAGATATGTGCCCTGACCGAGAATCGAACCAGCAAATTCTTGTTTCATGAGTCGATGTTCAACCACTGAGCAATACTGGCCAGGCTGATTTTCTTATTTTTAAGAGACAAACGGTTGGTTCCTTTGGTAACGAGTAAAAGAGGAATTCCTTTTCTCTCCTCTGGTGACTGAACTGCACAGTGAAATGGATAACAGCATAAAGAATTCCCTTGCGGCCCGTGGATAGAGCATCGGCCTGTGGACTGGAAGGTCCTAGGTTTGATTCCGGTCAAGGGCATGTACCTTGGTTTCGAGTACATCCCCACAGGGAGGTGTGCAGGAGGCAGCTGATTGATGTTTCTCTCTCAACAATATTTCTATCTTCCTTCCTTCCTATAAAAAATATAAAAAATAAAAAAAGAATTTCCTTGAGGTCCTTGATCTTTTGCTGAAGTGCAAAGATGTCTGGAGTTATGTGACCAGCTATTATGCTTTCCAGTGTATCAGCAGTTGCTACATATTCCTTCTTGACTTCAGGCTTCATGGCAGGAAACAGGAGTAGTTCCTTGATGTTATTGAAGTCTGTGAGAAACATGGTAACTTGGTTGGTACCCATGCCCCAGCCAGCTGTGCCCCGTATTCCAGGGCAGTGCAGAAGTATTCATCTTTGAAAATGGCCTCATTATCACCAGCCTTCACCTATTCTTTGAAAAGCTGCCAGTGCCTCCTCGAGTCATTCAACTCAGTATAGGTATTGCATATTTCTTTCCTTCCTTTCTGACAAGAAGCTCTAAGCTCTCAGAACCTCTTAAGAGCTGTGCCATTTTGTCAAAGGGCTCATTATCTGCAGGTGATCACAGATGAACATAGGATCGATTCATGTCACTTTCAGAAACTCCCCAACCAGCTGATCAAAGAGCCTGGCTGTGGTCTGAGATGGAAGGCATTCAAGAGCTTTTGCCACACAGATATCAAGAATTTTTTGAGTTTCATGGAGTTCCAGTGGCATAGTTGATTAGCACATGGTACTTACAAGAATTTTGTGAGCTTCAAAACTTTTCCAGTACTTCATCCCTAGGGATCCCTCAGGCTCTCTGCCATGCTGAATCTTCCAGAAGGAGAGACTGTACTCTTGATGCTAATTTTTAAACATCCCTCATTGCCATTCACATTAGAATCATTGTATCCAACTTAGCAGATCTAATCAAGACCCTGTAGGATTTGGACATACATAAAGCAAGTTTTTGCAGTCCTGATGCTTATATTTTTGGGGAAAAGATGAATAACAATTGATAACGCTTTGATTTATAAGATAAAAAAAGCTATGATCCAGTGTATTAAAAACAATGAGATAATACTGAAGCTGGGGTGTGTATGTATCTGCTGTGAAGGTAGGAGCCTCAGTAGATGATGAAGCCATTATTGATCAGTTGAATTTCTATGTTATACATCTAACTCACAGTTCTAGGAGCTGCTTGGGTGTGGAAATAAAGCTGAGCAATATAGAAAGTCCTGCATTCCTGGACTTGTAAGTCTATTTCTTTTACCAGATGTGGGAAGTTTTCAGTAATTATTTCTTTAAGTAGGTTTTCAGTATCTTTAACAGAAAAGATTCCCCATAAATACAAAGATCTAGACATCACTTATCTTCATTTTTGAAATTGTTAAACACTTTATGTATAGAATATTTACATTGCTATCTGGGACATAAAACTTAATAACGATTTAGTCACAGATATGTTATGCCTTTTTGTGTTAAAAGTCATTTGAGAGGATTTTCAGTGACAGTGTATACCGCATTATACCGTGGAGTCCCTCTCTTGAGGTAAACAAGTTCATCTGCATTGTTCTAGTCCATCCTGAGTTTATTCTTTGAGTAGGATGATACCCCTGCAAGTCTGCTGTGATTCCCCAGTGGGAACAGCACAAAGAGCTGTGGGTATTTAGAGTAATCATCCAATGAATAATTAAAGTGAGCAATAAAAAGAGGGAATTATTTTCTTTTTTTTAATTAAATCTTCATTATTCAGATTATTACATTTGTTTCCCCTCTATAGCTCCCCTCTACCCAGCTGCCAACCCTCCCTCTACCCTTACCTCCCTCCTGTTAACCTCATTCATAAGTGTATGATTTTTGTCCAGTCTCTCCCTGTACACCCCTCAACCCTTTCCCCCTGATAATTATCAGTCCACTCCCTTTCTGTGCTCCTGATTCTATTTATATTCACCAGTTAATTCTGTTGATCAAATTTTTAATTCACTTAATTTTTAGATTCACTTGTTGATAGATATGTATTTGTTGTTCATAATTTTTTGGCTTTTACCTTTTTCTTCTTTCTCTTCTAAAAGAGTACCTTTCAGCATTTCATATAATACTGGTTTGGAGTTGATGAACTCCTTTAGCTTTTTCTTATCTGTGAAGCTCTTTATCTGCCCTTCAATTCTGAATGATAGCTTTGCTGGGTAGAGTATTCTAGGTTGTAGGTTCTTGTTATTCATCACTTTGGATATTTCTTGCCACTCCCATCTGGCCTGCATCGTTTCTGTTGAGAAATCAGCTGACAGTTGTATGGGTGCTCCCTTGTAGGTAATGAACTGTTTTTCTCTTGCTGCTTTTAATATTCTCTCTTTGTCTTTTGCTCTTGGTATTTTAATTATGATGTGTCTTGGTGTGGTTCTCTTTGGATTCCTTTTAAATGGGATTCTGTGTGCTTCCTGGACTTGTAAGTCTATTTCTTTTACCAGATGTGGGAAGTTTTCAGTAATTATTTCTTTAAGTTGGTTTTCAGTATCTTGCTCTCTCTCTTCTTCTGGCACCCCCACAATTCTGATGATAGTATGCTTGAAACTGTCCCAGAGGCTCCTTACATTATCTTCACATTTTTGGATTCTTTTTTCTTCTTGCTTTTCCAGTGGAGCGTTTTTTGATTCTTTATATTTCAAATTTTAGACTTGATTCTTGCCTTTCTCTAGTCTGCTGTTAGTTCTCTGTATAATATTTTTTATTTCAGTCAGTGTATGTTTAATTTTTAATTGGTCCTTTATCATCTCTAGTTGGTCCTTTTCTATCTCTAGTTGGTTCTTTTTCATCTCCAGTTGGTTCTTTTTCATCTCCTCTTGGGTCTCGCTAACTTTATCCAACTTTTCTAGGATATTCTTGAAAAACCTTATAAGCGTGGTTTTGAACTCTATATCCAGTTGTTTGTTTTCCTCCATTTCTTTTGTTTGTGAATCTCTTCCCTTGTTCCGGCATTTTAACTATGCCAGGAGAACTTCTGTGTTGGATTCAGCCTTATGATACCAGACTTGCAAAACCACAAAAGCCTCTCTGTTGAGCTTGGGATGGGTGAAGTCTCAGGGCTTAAGGGACCTCCTTGCCTTCCAATCGGCCCAGCCCTCCATGGCCCCTGAGTCTCATATGACTGGGTAATGGCTGGAGCGGTCCCTCTGTGCGCGCTCTCGCAGTGCCTGTAGACTGCTGCCTTTCCAGCTCCCCTGTGCTCTGGGACTATATGAGTCTGGGTCCTCAGGGTTTCGCACAAAACTGGGGTTTAGTGAGGTTAGAAGTGGCACAGTTGGGAGGGTCTGTCTCCCATCCTTTTGTGAAACTCAGCGGCACAATCAGCAGTCTGTCTTCTGCACGCAGTGCTGTGCACGCCACCAGACTTCTAGTGTTTTGCGACTCCCCTAATTATCCATTTACTTCTCTCTTTTCACAGTCCAAACTCCTCCCGGATGAGTTTTGGCTGGACTTGGGGTTTAGTGTCGTAGGATAAGGGGTTCAATGCCGTTGGGAGTCTCCGTCTCCCTCCCACCAGAGAGGTACTCCGGCACCCATTCTCTCCACAGGCGCGTGTCTCTGTACCTCAGCTTTTTGCAGCTCCTCTGGGTCTCTGTGAGTCCCTCTCTTTGCTTCTAGTTGTAGAATTTCCACTCAGCCAGCTTTCCTGTGGTTCTGGATGATGTCCGTTCTGTCTTTTAGTTGTAGTTTTGAAATTGTTGTGCAAGGCAGCAGTGTAGGTGTTTACCTATGCTGCCATCTTGGATTATCCGGGAATTATTTTCAATAATTTAGTATAAAATTAGTAATTTAGTAAAAAAGAATATGTGCTAAAATTTCAATCCCTTTTTATCACAAGGGTGACTGGAAGTCTTTTTGACCATGACTAACAAGTACAATATTCCATTTTGCTATTTATGAGTTTTATTTTTTTATATGCTTACTAGAGGCCCGGTGCACAAAAATTCATGCACTTGTGGGGTCCCCTCAGCTCAGCCTGCACCCTCTTGCAGTTCAGGACCCCTCGGGGGATGTCTACTTGCCAGCTTAGGCCTGTTCCCAGGGGATTGGGCCTAAGGTGGCAGTCAGACAACCCTCTGGCAGCTCCGGAGGCCTCCAGGAATGTCCAGCTGCTAAGGAGGTGGGAGAAGCTACTAAGGAGGCAAGAGAGGCTCCATCAGCCCAACTTGTGGCTGAGCAGCACTCCCCCTGTGGGAGTGCACTGATCACCAGGGGGCAGCTCCTGCCATGAGCATCTGTCACATATCATAGTGACTGGTTGTTCCCTGTCATTCCACATTGGGGTCATTTTGCATATTACCCTTTTATTATATAGGATTTCTAACACATTTTGTGAAGCAATGAGAAACAAAGGTAATAGCTACAAGTTTTTGTAAAGAGCACAGGAACTTAATCTTTTCTGTTTTCCTTTTGTTTTTGTCATGGTAACATGTATTGGAAGGGTTTCATTTTAATGGGCACCAAAGGAAGTGGTCTTCTGGTGTGATAAAATATTTTCCTTTTTTTTTTTTTCTTTTCAGGTGCCAGATATTCTTCAGGTTAATTTTTCTTTTTCTTTTCTTTCTTTCTTTCTTTCTTTTTTCTTTTTTTTAATATTGCAGGTTTATTTCTTAACCCAACTGGGAAACATAGCCTTGGTGCTTGGGAAGGCTCATGCAAAACAATGCAGGTTCAAACAAAGCAATACTGGCCCTATTGTTTTTTGTTCTAGGTGCTAGACAATGTTATTGGAGGAACTGGCAGACAGGCAGGCAGAGTGGCCAGCTCCAACACAGGCGTACGGGGTGAGCCACAAAGGAAAGCTGGTCTGGCTGGATTATCCAGGATGTCACCACCAACTCAGAGTCCAGGCTGTCATTAGCAAGGCCAGTGGGGACATTCAATGACAGACTCCTGAGGCCATCTCAGATACACCGAGGGCAGACATCCTCTCAACCCACTGCTGCCACTCCATGGGTCCCACAGCAGGTACACTGAATGGTGACACCCAACAGGTCGCTGCCAGGTGAGAGAGTCTGAATGGTGGTCCAAGCAGCCACCCAGCACATATTTTCCATCTCTTGATAGTATTAGTATTACCCTTTTGTGAAAACTCAAAAGCACACCTAAAATAATTATATTGATATCTATATATATAAAACCCTAATATACAACTAGACCGATGGCAGAACAGTCGCCATGATGTGTGCTGACCACCAGGGGGCACATGTGGAACATGGCAGGCATTGGCTTCAATGGGATGATGGGGCAGGTGAACAGGGTTGCCAGACCAAGGCAGGGCATCAGTCACTGTCATGGGGTGAAACTCTAGTGGTTACTGAAAAATTTGTTGCTCCTGCATGCTGCAGTTCTTCCTGAGGCTTGCACTCGCTGCCAATGCTGGCCCCGCTCACACCCACTGCCAGTGCCTGGCACCAGCCCTGATTGCTCAGTGCCATCATCAGGTGTGAACAGCGGCTGCTGGTCCCAATTGCCCCTCAGGGCTTCACCTTCCCCTGCTGAGGGGTGATTGGGGCCAGCAGCTGCCTCTCGAACCCACTGCTGGTGACGGCAGGTCACCCGATCACTACAGTTCAATTCCAGTCAAGCCCAGATGATGGGTTTCAGGCTTGTTCCCCAGTGTGGGGCATGCAGGAGGCAGTTGATCAATGATTCTCTTTCATCATTGATGTTTCTATCTCCCTCTTCCTTCCTCTCTGAAATCAATAAAAATATATTAAAAAAATAAAATGGTTTACCCATTGAACCATCCACTTTCATGTAAGCCCAATAGCTGGGAGCCAGTTCCAAAAACCCATAGGAGATGATCAAAGCTTTTCTCCCCTCTTTGGACAGAATTATATAGAAAACCTTGTTTTCCTCTCATGATATACTTACGTGAATCCATCTCTCATGCTTGCTGGTCATTGTTGGATGTTTTGGTAGGATGGATAGTATCAGGGAACACCTGGGATGGTGATTGCCTCTCCCAGGACTCAAATGCTGCCACCTCCTGGTCTAGGTGTCTCAATCATCCCCGCAGGAGTCGGGGTTCACTTCCACCAGTGGGACATTCATAGGTGTTTGGGGAAAGTCCCTGACAAGGATGCACAGTGGGACCCCTGACACCCCGTGGGGTTGGGGAATGATTTGTGACAGCAAGGATTGCAGCAGTTTAGGAAGTGCTTGCCCCAGCGCTTGCCCACCATGGAGAATACAGTGTCCCTGGTAGAGTTACCTCTGTCACAAGTCAGGGCTGGCTCTCTGAGCTTAACACCCTGGTCCCCACCATGGACACACTGTGTCCCACAACTGCCCTCCCTTTCCACACTCTTCCAAGGGAGCCCTCCTTGGCTCCCAGCCCTTTTGGTGAGTTCACCTTGGCTCACCGAGGGGACTTTGGCCTATGAAGCCCATCGCCTTCTGACTTGTCACGCAGTGGGGTCTCATTTAGAGACCAATTAGAAACACCCACCTCAGCCTGAGGCCTGCTGGGCAGTCTCTGGAGGGGAGTCTGATGTCTGACAGCACCCACAATTTAAGGTGTGAATCTGCAGCAATACTCGCAACCACAGTACAGAGCAAACTGTTCCTTTCCACAGGAGCTGAGCGAGTCAGTGGTAGCTCCAATGTGTGTTATAGGAGTTCAAACTACACCCATAATCCCATTCTTGTCACCAATTGTGTTAGGGGCATAAGCTATATCTTGTGCATTAAAGATTATGCAGATTATGGCCTCCTGAATGAGGAGGCACAAGCCATCCACAGGGGGACGGGAGGCAGCTCCCTCATCATTTTAGTTCCAACTTTGGGGAAGTAAGAATTCTGTGACCATTTCGATTGAAGGGGATAATCAGTACACCCATACAAAGCAAGCAGACACACAAAGATTTCTTACAGCCCTAGTAGGTTTGGCTTAGTGGTTTGAGTGTTGGCATGTAGACCAAAGGGTCTGGGTTTGATTCCGGTCTAGGAATACATCCTGGTCCTGGTTGGGGTGCTTGTAAAAGGCAACCAATCCATGTGTTTCTCTCACATGGATATTTCTCTCTCCTTTCTCTAAAAATCAATGGAAAAATATCCTCGAGTGAGGATTTAAAAAAAGATTTCTTACTTTACAGATCCCAGAAATGGGAGCGCGGGTACAATGAGCTGGGCAAAGGGCAGTCCTCCATCCAAGGTCACAAGCCAGCGGAAGACAGCAGGATAGCGTTCACCTATTATTAGGTGGTTGGGGAAGCGGTCACAAACTTTTTGCCTGTTTACTCTAAGCGGTTATTTTGTTTGTTTTAATCCTCTCCCAAGGATTTGACCTTTTAGAGAGAGGGAAACATCGATGTGAGAGGAACACATCAATTGGTTGCCTCCTGCACGTGCCCTGATTAGGGTCCTGGCTGGGGAGGAGCCTGCGACCAAGGTACATGCCCCCAACTGGAATCAAACCCGGGACCCTTTGGTCTGCAGGCCAGCATTCTATCTACTGAGCCAAACTGGCTAGGGCTCCAGTGATTTTTAAAATATAAATATAGCCAAGACTGGTTTGGCTCAGTGGATAGAGCGTCGGCTTGGGGACTGAAAGGTCCCAGGATCGATTCTGGTCAAGGGCATGTGCCTTGGTTGCGGGCACATCCCCAGTGGGGGATGTGCGGGAGGCAGCTGATCAATATTCCTCTCTCATCGATATTTCTAATTCTCTATCCCTCTCCCTTCCTCTCTATAAAAAATGAATAAAATATATTTTTAAAAAATAATAGAAGAAATAAAAATGCTTTTTTGTTCCATAAACATGTTAAGCTCTGCTGAGTCTTGATTTTTATGTGTTTAACTATTCTTTCCACAACTGTGGGGTCCTTCTTAGGAAGAACTGAAGGGCCGGGAAGCACGCAGGCCCAACAGGCCTTTCTTGCTGCCCTGTCTCACTTGGAGAACAGCCTCTAGGGTTTCAGCTGCCCTTGTCTCATGCACATAGCTTGGATCGAAGCAAGAGGCTTCCAGGTTTGCCTGTGGGTTTAAATCATGTTTCCCATACAGTTGAGTAGAAATACTGTGGTTCTGAAACATAAAGGCGTAGCCCGAAGTTCTCCCTAAGTGGAATCTATTAGAGGCCCCTGTGATAAACTGTGTGCTGGTTCTCTTTCTCTGAGTTTGTGATTTGTATTTCAGTGAGTCCTGAAGAATTTATCCAAATACAGCAGATGGTATTAGCGATGGCACAAACACCATTGATAATTTATCATCAGGAGAAAATCTGTTGTCTAAAACACCCTCAGCAAGCAAATGTAACAATTTTTCTTGAACAGTTGATGCTTTGGCACTACCTTCAGCAATTTCCCCGAAAGTTCTAGACACATTTCTGGCCATATATTTATTTACACTGAAACCCACCATGGAATAAAATTCTCAAAAAATCTCATCCTGCCTAACCGGTTTGGCTCAGTGGATAGAGCCTCAGCCTGTGGACTGAAAGGTACCTTGGTTGCAGGCACATCCTCAGTAGGAGGTGTGCAGGAGGCAGCTGATTGATGTTTCTAATTCTTTATCCCTCGCCCTTCCTCTCTGTTAAAAATAATATTATATATATGTTTTTTAAAATCTCATTCCTTCATTGTCAGAAACACTATCAGGCAATTCTAGTTGTAATCTGTGATGTAAATGTAAGAGTGATGTTCATTACTGAGTCTCTGATTAAATGTGTAATGAAATGGCATAACCAATGATCTGACTACATAACACCTTCCAAGTCAGTAAGGATTTAAGCAATGTGTCCCCCATAGATTTTTCTGCCAACTGCAATTAAAAATTAATCCTATTGGAACACAGATCATGGAGGTAGGATAACAAGACTGATTGAATCAAGACACTAAAAAATGTGAGCATTTAAGAAGGTAGGTGGAGCCCAAACTGGTTTGGTTCAGTGGATAAAGCATCGGCCTGAAGACTGAAAGGTCCCAGGTTTGATTCCAGGCAAGGGTATATGTATCTTGGTTGCCGGTACATTCCCAGTAGGAGGCGTGCAGGAGGCAGCTGATTGATGTCTTTCTCTCTATAATCGATTTTTCTAACTCTCTATCCCTCTCCCTCTCTGTAAAAAAAAATCAATAAAATTTATTTTTTAAAGAAAGAAGGTAGGTGGAATTAAACTGCATTGGTGTAAGTAGCAAAAGTTGCAAAGGAACAACTGTTGAAACCTGAGATGTGTGGGAGGCTCACTGTTCCATGTGATAAATTCGACCTCTTAAATCTCTGAAGGCTTACTTCTTTGATTGGTTAGGTGAGAAGTTATAGAAGGAGTCCAGGAAAGTCTCACCCAATATGTAGGTTTAATATTACCATTGGTAGTCAGAGTTAGGGGAGAAATGTTTGAGAAATTCGTAGTTACATGTTGTAAAGGAGTTTTAGGTTTCTAAACAGAGAGAGGCTTCTTCTGACAAGTCCAACAGTTTATAAAATTTCCCCCACTTTCAAGGGTTTGGGATATGTGAACTAGGCAGTTATCCTTCCAGGAGAAACTAAAAAGAAAAAGGAAATAACTATTGTAGCAAGTGTTTGGTCTCCTATATTCCTTGTTTGAGGGATAGAAAGAGATTGATCAGAATATATGCAAAAAGAAAAGTCCAATAATTATCTTTGTAGTTGCAATGTATCCTACAAAGGATTCTTGGGATACATTCCAAAACCACCAATTAATAAAGTGACCATGTTTTAGTAGGGCAAGTAGCATTAGACAGGCAATATTCCAAAAATGTTCCTCAAAATTAGGAGTTTTTGCAATCCTGGCTCTTAGGCATATAAGAGTTTCCAGATTAATTAACACATCTATCAACTTTGTTAGTGTGTGTGTGTGTGTAGTGAGAATGCTTAAGATCCACTCTCTTAGCAACTTATAATTGCACAATTCAGTATATGTATATAAAACCATGTGTAATCTTCACATTTTTATTAGTGAATTATAGCTCAATAAAGCTGGGGGGGAGGGTTTTCAGATGCATCTCAAAACTAATCTAAATTAAATTTCCTTCCAGTGTAAGATGTGCACCTGAGAATATAAGGGCCACGTCTCACAGCCTGTGATTAAAGAAGAGCCCTTGCACCCAGGGCTAGGGCTTGTGCAAATTCCCACCAGAGCCAAGTGCTCTGGGATTCTTACTAAAAGGACCAAATGAGAGCAGATGCAAAAGGGTGGGTAGAGGGCTCAGTGCTGTCAAGGATCAAAGACTGAAATGGAGCCAGATACTTCATTGCAGATGGTGAGGTCATATTAAGTGTCCATGTGTCTAAACAAAGCTCACAGTTCCATGAGTGACCTCATAGCCTTACACCTAGCCCTATTGTTCTGTCAACCAAGTGTTAATGAATAAGGAGCCTTTGGCTGAAAATAAATGGTAAATATTTCTTCAAGTGTTTTTTTTTTTTAGTTTGCAGCGTGGAAACACAGCTAGCTAGACAAAATCCCCGAGGTGTTCGTTCCAAAGAAGATGTAAAAATTCAGAGTTCTCAGAGTAAAGTCACGTGCTGGAGAAATATCTGTGCTGCATTCTTAGCCCTCGGATTGGTCCAGGAGGCTTATCAGGCAGATGTCCTGGGGCCTGAAGAAGGGATGCTAGGTGGCCTGGATATGGGCGCCAGGAGGTCTGGTGGCCCCCAGAGTCCTTTAGAAGATAATGGCAGGGTTATCTCCAGTAAATAAATGTCAGGCTATTGCACAGGACTGGCAACTTCAGAAGTTTGCGTTCCCAGGCAAGTTTAGACAAGAAAAAAGGACCAATTCTTCATGCTTGCCTCAACCTCCCTAATACTGTATTAGTAATGTAACAGCTTGCTTAAAATGACTCCGCTCTGTATTTCCCCTGCCCCTCTTTCCCTCCGTTTCCACCCATTCTGGCCCGGGCCACCCTCTCTGGTCCCCGCATCTGGAAGTGAACCAGGAATGCTTTGTGCGCACCGACGCCGGGGCGGGTCTCGGGGAGCTGGGGGAGAACGGGCAGCCCCGGCCGGGAAACACGTCTGGCCTTAAAGCCCAGCGCGCCGGGCGGCTCAGCTCCCCGCCCACCCGCTGGGGCTCGCTCCGCGGGAGGAAGGCGCCCGCCCCGCGCTGGTGGGGCGGCCTGTGGGCGTGGCCGGGGGCGCCGCCGGGGGTGGCGGGCCTGCGACAGCGGGCGTGCGGGTCCCTCTCTGCCCGGAGCACTTGGTGTCTGCTGTCGCCTGCCCTTCAAGGTCCCGGGGGCCCTGCCCGAGCCTCTGTCCCGCTGTGACCCGCACCGGTGTGGAAGGAAGGACTCGGGGAGACCCAGGAAATCTAGAAATGGTGAGTGTGCGGGCCGTGTACGCACGCGGCGGAGGGCGAGGGGCTGGCCGGTCGGACCCGCGGTGGCCGAGGGGCCTCCCGCCCTCGCCTCCCGGCTCCGCGGACCGCGGTGTCCCCCGCACGCAGCGTCCTGGCCGGGCCTGTCACTGCGCGCGGGGTCTCCGGCCCCGAGCCTCCTCGGAGCCCCGCGTCTCCCCAGATGGTGCGGGGACCCGGAGACGATGGACCCCGGGGGACGATGGGGACTCAGGCTGCGGGGTTCCAGTGCGGGAGGAGCTGTGGTCTGAGGGTACCCAGTCCCTCCTTCCTCCCCACGGGTGACTGTTTTCTCCCACATGTTTTTCTTGGGGGGGAGGGGGAGGTTGGGGGGGGAGTCACTTTCAGGAAACTCTGCCCCAGGTTAGCCTTTCTTGTGAATGTCAGTACCTCCCTAAATATTCGAATCCTCCTCGCTTATCCCAAGCCCATGTCCCTTCTTGGAGTCACAACATCACCATGACTACCTCTGTCCTCAAGGATACATTTCAAGCAGACCCAATATTTTAATATTTTATCCTTTTCCCACAGAATTAAATGACTCGTCTTTCTAAAACAAAACAAAACAAAACAAAACAAAACACATATATTCTTATTGATTTCAGAGAGGAAGGAAGAGGAGAGAGAGATAGAAACATCAATGATGAGAGAAAATCATTGATTGGCTGCCTCTTGCATGTACCCAATTGGGGATGGAGCTCGCAACCGGGAATCGAACCTGCAACCCTTCAGTCCGCAGGCAGACGCTCTATCCACTGAGTCAGACCAGCCAGGGCATGGCTCGCGTTTAGAAATTTATATCTGTTGTGGATATTTTGTAGGAGACAAAGCCTAGCACAGTCACCTCAAAGGTGTTGTATGAAATCCCTGTCCCTCTTCCCTAGGATCTTCCTCCTGTGGGTGGAGGCTCTTGTTTGAAAGATTTTTGGGGTGCTGTGTCCTGTCAGCACCACCACTCCTGAGCCATCTGGATTTATTCACTCATTTAAGTTTACGTTTTCAACAGGGGTGAACTATTTTAAATCATTAGAATTTGAAAGACAGTATACAATATCTCCAAAGAACAAGGAAGGAAGTGAATTTCAGAAAAAAAAAACCATTCTAATATTACATTTCATTTTCACGGAATTCTTCTTAAAGGCCTGTTTTCCATTTTTTGGGTGTTTTCAAGAAAAATTTTAGGGCTTGCTTTTGCAGGGCAACTTCGAAGTGTTCAAGTCTGATTATTTGCAAGATTAATAATCTCCCTGCAAATAATAATTAACTTTTTTCCCTGAAAGGAATAGGTATTTGTGTGTGTGTATTTTTAGTTGAACTAGTACAGGTGCATCACAGTTTTCTTTCTTTCTGCATACAAGCTGGTTTAAAGTCATTTTGCTGGATTGGTCAAACGCTGGGCTGTGTCATTTAAAATATCAACCATGTTCTACCAGGCTGGTGTGGCTCTGTGGTCAACCCATGCACCAAGAGGTCACTGGATGGATTCCTGGTCCAGGCATATGTCCGGTTGTAGGCTCTTGGGTGCAGGCTCAATCCCCAGAGGGAACATGAAGAGATGGCCAATCAATGCTTCTCTCTCACCGATATTTCTCTCTCCTTCTCTCCCTTCCTCTCTCTTTAATATCAATAAAAAACATTTTTTTGTTTTGTTAATCCTCACTGGAGGATATTTCCCCAATGATTTTTAGAGAGAGTAGAAGGGAGGGAGGAAGAAAAGAGAGAGAAGAGAAGAGAAGAGAAGAGAAGAAAAGGAGAGAGAGAGAGAGAGAGAGAGAGAGAGAGAGAGAGAGACATCCCTCTTGTCCTCCCAGCCAAGATGCTATGTGCTGGAGGGGGCTGAGGTCTGCAGACCCAGGAGGTGATGACAGGGAAGCTTGCTTGCCACCCTGGTCCAACCAGCCCCTCATCCTCCTCTCCATACACATCGATTGGTTGCTTCCCAGTTGCTCTCTAACCCAGGCCAGGGATGGAACCTGCAGCCAAGGTAAGAGGTATGTGCTCTAGACTGGCAATTGAACCCGAGATCCTTCTGTCCATATGCCAAGGCAACCAGACGGGGTATAAAAGCATATAAAAAAAATCAATCATGTTCTAATGAAACTCCAAGGTGGATCAGAGTCCTGAGGTCAGTGACCCCCCTTGAGCCTGCCAGGGAAGTATTTGAAGGCCCACTGACCTTCCTAAGGAGCCTCCCTTACAGGTGTCCTACCTGCTCACACCCAGCAGGGAAGGAGCCTTTTCACTGAGAAGCTACAGCTCTGGAAAGCTGGGGGTGCCAGTGCACAGGGAGGAGGAGTGGGGAGATGCCTTTCTAAGGCTGCGATTTCTTAAATCCAGACAGTTTTATACCTTATGTTGGAGTTTGCATCCCCAGTGTGGGTGCACTCAGAGTGTCATTTGTGCACATTGAGGAAGTCTGTAAAAGTCAGGAGTGTGGGTCCTGGGCTAGGGATTGAGAATTTGGGAGTTCATTTGGATTAGACCCCACATTGAATCCAGCTGAGCACGTCCTCACTGCGAGCTGAAGCCTGAGAGAGGGAGCGTTTCCATTATTCCCCAGGGAAAGGAGAGTGTTGGAGCTCCCAGACTTCACTCCTGGGGCTGCTCAGGCATCCCTCCTCCCTCCCCCAGGAACTGGCCGGCCCCAGGGACTCTTTCTCAACCTGGAGAGTCTAGGATGTAAACCTTCTGAAAGTGGCTCTCCTGTCCTGTGGGAAGCAGGCTGGTCATCTAAGCTGATTCCAATACTTCTTTCTTTCCTTGGATCCTTTATCCACTGAAGAGTGCAGCCTTTTGAGCTACTTCCCTGAGTACTTTCATTCCCTGTGTGAGCAATAACACTTTCAGTGTCTTGGACTTAAAAATGTACGTTGAGCCGAAACCAGTTTGGCTCAGTGGATAGAGCGTAGCTGATGTTTCTTTTCTTTCTTTCTTTTTTAAAAAAATATATTTTATTGATATTTTTTTACACAGAGGAAGGTAGAGGGATAGAAAGTCAGAAACATCGATGAGAGAGAGACATCGATCAGCCACCTTCTGCATGCCCCCCATGGGGGATGTGCCCGCAACCAAGTATATGCCCTTGACTGGAATCGAACCGAGGACGCCTCAGTCCCCAGGCCAATGCTCTATCCACTGAGCCAAACCGGTTTTGGCCAATGTTTCTAACTCTATCCTTCTCCCTTCCTCTCTGTAAAAAATCAATAAAATATATTTTTAAAAAAATGTGAATTGAATCCTGGCCGTTGTGGATTGATTCCTGGTCAGGGCCCATACCTAGGTTGTGGATTTTGATCCCTGGTTAGGGTCTGTGCAGGAGACTATGGATCAATGTTTCTATCTCACATCGATGTTTCTCTCTCTCTCTCTCTCTCTCTCTCTCTCCCTCTCCCCCCTCCCTCTCTGTCTCGTCAATAAAAAGGAATTTTTAAAAAGAGTGAATAAAGTTAGTTGAATCAAACAGGATTTTTGAAAAAATGTAAGTTGATTGAGATATCATGTTGGAAGGCAAGTAAATAATGGAACTAAATAGAATTTTTGGTACCTTCCAGGCTAGAAAACTTCAAGATGTGAGATGAATGTGTTTAAGCTTTCAGGTCCATTTTTTTCTTTTTCTTTTTACATCAGTGTTTTTAATTGATATGAGGAAAAAGTACCAAAGCTTCTGCAAATTTTTGAAAAATTTACTATGTTTAAACAGCTAAACTGAAACCCAAATTGTGTCATAATATGCTACATATTTCTGAAAATACCTTTAAGTGAGATTAAGGGACAGGACAAACTAGGATGCAACTTGTCTTTTAGCTAGCAAGAGATTTGAATTCTTTTCATTTCAGTAATCATTAGTATTTAAAATAATTAAATCTTAGAATGGTTTCCTTAGATGTTAAAAAGTTGTAATTAAAGAAATACTTGTAGGTAGTAAAACATGGTATATGTAAGTTTCTGTGTTTATCTTAAATCTGTAAGATAAAAATGTCTAACTGCCCACATATCCTGGTATCTCCAAAAATGTTATTCCAGCCCTTCCCAAATACAGTTTTCATCATTTCTTGAGCCTCTCTGTTGGTAGTTTTTTGTTTATTTGTTTTTTAAAAGTAAAAGCAAAGCATTGAACGTGCATGTTGTTCTCCATGTTTGTCCTTATAATGAGAAGTCATATTCCACATGGTTTGGTATTTGCTGACACCGTAGGCCTCCTCCTCTCTCTTCCCTGTGTCTGCACCAGGGCAGGCTGATAAGAACATTCAGGACTCGCTCCTCTGGCACTGGCTTCAGATTCCAACCACACAAACTCATCTGTGTGCAGAATTCTTGCCCGGGCCCCGCCCCTGACAGAGAGTCTTTGCTGGAACAGCTTGAGTCCGGCTCCTGACTCCTCCCACGCCTGTCTTTGCATGTCCTTGTAAAACTCAACTTTAGCAGGTACCCCGCTAAGCCGGGTGAACCAGAGTCCCCCACCCTCCTATCTGACCACCCTCCATAGTTGATCCGCTGATATCTGGTCCCCCTGGCTTATCTGCTGTAAGAGTTCTGTTTGGTCTGTTCAACAGGGATCCCCTCACTCCTGATTTTTCTCTGAGGAATTTTCCGTCCACTGTCCCCAACCCTGCTCTCTGGCCATGAAGTTCCACTTGCCCATGCTGTGCTGAGTTGACTTCAATCCTTGAAAGAGTCCTTTCTCGCCCACTGCAAAATGCCACAGCAGCCATCTCTATACCTATCACAGTGGTTCTTAACAAATTCTGCTTTACTATCTTTGACAAATATAATTGATTATTTTTACTGTATCACCCGGTAGCCACAATAAAAACCCAGGCCATTTTTTTTTCCTTTTTCTTTCTTTCTTTTTTTTTTTACTCTGAAGCTATTTCACAACTGCTTGAGAGGTCACCCTGCCCTCCCAAGAGACCCCAGTTATGTGACTGAGGCCTTTCTCTGCCCTCTGTGTGTGCATGTGCTATCTTTACAGGTGACAATCACAGTGAGCAGCAGGTCCCGTCATGACCACCGCTGTGCGTCTGGCTCCTGCTCTGACTTGCTCACTGCTCTGCTGCCTGCACTGTGTATGGCTGCTGGGCTCTGGGGAGCGGGTGCTGTGAGCTGTGCTGCCTCGTGTGGCTTTTGCTGAGCCGGTCACGCCTCAGTTCTATGCGCAGCCGACCAGAGTGGGCAGTTTTGAGAATTTCAGGCATTTGGGAGCAGGAGTGTGGGGTTGGGCCCCGCCTTAAAGTGGTCCTGGGTTGTTGCCTCTGCTGGGCTTCATCTGTGTGTTAGAGGGAAGCGGTGACAGAGGTTGGGTTGGCCCCAACATGCCCTGGGGGTAGGGGTCGGTAAGGGAGCCGATACCCTGTGGCCCTATCTAGTTGTCACTTTTAAAAGAGCAGTTATTTAAAAAGAGAAAGAAGAAAGGAGGAAATACAGCCAGTAGGTGGCCAGCAAAGCCCACCCCCCTAATACTAGAGGGCTCCCCAGTACTCTTGTTTTTTTTCAATATATTTTATTGATTTTTTACAGAGAAGAAGAGAGTTAGAAACATCGATGAGAGAGAGACATTGACCAGCTGCCCCCTGCACACTCCCCACTGGGGATGTGCCCGCAACCAAGACACATGCCCCTTTCAGGAATCAAACCGAGGACCCCCCCTGTCCACAGGCCAACTCTCCATCCACTGAGCCAAACCAGCTCCAGCCTATAACTTAAAAAAAAAATTATATTTATTTTTCCATCACCATTCTTCCCCCTTACACCCTATTCCATCTCCACCACCACCACCATTCCCACCCTCCACCCCCTGCAATCATCAGACTGTTAGGCCTATAATTTCTTTAGTAAAAGGTTTATTTTCGCCTTAAGCCCTGTCCACAGTGCTAGTGCATCAAGGTTAAAAAAACACCTTTGAAATGCCAGATTAATCCTTTCCTCCAGATCTTCTCAAGGAAACACTAGATCTTTTAACCTAGATATCATTCCAAATTAATGTACTTTTTATTCAATCATCACATGTTCCCGCCTTGCTTTTCCTCGCGCTCTCAGTCTACTACTAATGGATGCCATGTAATCTTTTTCACTTCCCCTCTTTTATTTACCAGTGCACAAAAAGAACTGCAAAACTGCCCTTGTCCCGAGCATTTTCTCAGACCCTTGGAATCATATTCCAGACATGTCCTTGGTTTCCCTCAGAGAAAATCTAAAAAACACATTAATTTTTCCATAGGTTTGGATGTTCTAATGTTAACAAACTCACGGATAAAAGAACTCTCAAAAGTACTGGGGAGCTGAAGCCGGTTTGGCTCAGTGGATAGAGCATTAGTCTGTGGACTGAAAGGTCCCAGTTTCGATTCCGGTCAAGGGCATGTATCTTGGTTGCTGGCACATCCCAGTAGGGGAGGTGTGGGAGGCAGCTAATCGATGTTTCTCTCTCATCAATGTTTCTGGCTCCCTGTCCCTCTCCCTTCCTCTCTGTGAAAGGTCAGTGGAATATGTTAAAAAAAAAAAAAAAGTTGTAGGCCTGAGGAGTGACTGCCCTCCATGATCTGATGGTCCTGTGAGGTTGCTTTCCGTTCCTGAGCTGGTAAGATTTACTCCATAAGCCTGTATTCTTGCCCAAGCTATGTAGGAGTATGTTGTTTAACGTTGAACTAGCAAGGGTTTCCCTGACTACTGCCAGCTGTCAATTAGGCAGGAAGAGATGTGCATGAATTTCTGTCCAATCAGGGGCACCGCTGGGACAGGTGGGTGGGGCCACACACACCTCCCAGGCTGGAAGTCAGAACTGGCTGATGACAGCGTGTTCCCCTCCCTCCCTTAATGGTTCCTGGTGGCTCTGAGGCAGCCTCTGTGCCACTGTGACCTACAAAGACCATGGGACTCTGGGAGGGACTCGGAGACCCAGGAAACCCAGAAATGGTGAGTGTGCAGGGCCAGCTTCACAGCTGGGCACGAGATGCCCCTGGGACCGTATGGAGCGGCCTGTGCTGGACCAGCCTTCTTCCCACGGTCAAATCCAGAGCCTGCAGACCCGCGTTCCCCCGGGGGCTCTGCTGAGACCTGGGTCCCCTTCAGCACACAGCGCGGGGGGCTGAGCTGCAGCCGCTGCCCCGCTTCCTCCCCTCCCTCCCCGGCTGCCTTGCCCAGTCCCTGTGCTCAGCATCTCGGAGAGGCAGCTCTGCGCGGGCAGCCCCTCGCATCTCCCGGAATGTGCTCGCCTGCAGGGATCGGTCTCTGGGTCTGTTTGTAAAAGCAACTGTGGAATGTGGTGCCTCCAGTTTCTCCTTCTTGCGCTGGGGGGCCCCTTTTCTCGTGCGTTTTTCAAATATTTTGGAAGCAGGGTCTCAGTACCATGACCCTGTCACCCCGTCGCTTGGGACTGGCAAGAAGTACACAAACGCCCGGTTTCCTGTACGCGTCCCCAAAGGCAAATCCCCGTCCTGGAATCGCAGTATCATTTCCAATGATTGGTCCTCCGGGGTGCATTTCGAACCGATCCCATATTTTACTTGTTTATATATTTCTTAACAGAGTAATGGAATGTCCTCTTTTTAAAATTTATATTTGTCTGTGAATATTTTACAGGAAAAAAGAAATCCTAGGATAACCGCCTGAAATATGTTGTATGAAGTCCTTTTGCCATTTTTTCCCCCAGGATCTTGCCTGGGCACAGGCTTCCTATGGGAAGGCCTGGGGGTGGAGGTTCCTCTTTGTGGGGGAAGTTTTTCTGAGTGTTCTTTTGTCAGCACTCCCCCTTCCTGAATCTGTCACTTGAAAACCTTTATTGACTGGTTTGTCTCATTTTTTTTTTTATCAATAGGAATAAAATGCTTTTCATCAGTAGAACTTGAAAGGCAAGTATAAAGTAGTTCCAAACAGGCACAAAAGGTAAACTCTGAAAAACTTAAATATTTCAGTATTACATTTTTATAGTCATACAGAGGGCCTGATAGAGTTCTTTCATTCTTTTCTCCTGAGAATGTGCAGTAAGTTTCTGAAGTTTGTTTTGCTTTTAAGTTGTGGATCAAAAAAAAGAAGTGGGAAGAGTTTCTGTGAAAAGTATCCTCATGGGTGATCTGATTCACACTTTTGATATTTGTTTTCTGAAAACTTAAGCCTCACCCCTCCCTTTCCCTGTCTTTATCTATCAGGCTGATAAGAAGCTGCAGGCTCCTGCTCTGGGCACTGCTGCTTGCTGGGGAGCCCCTCCCCTGAGCTCTGCTGCCCTGAGTTGCATTGCTGACCTCACAGAGCCTGGGTTCTGTGCTCAGAGGACTCTGGGTTGGCAGGTTTAGTCATTCCTCGATGTTTGGGAGCAGGAGGTTGGGAATGGAGCCCTCCTTATAGTGAGTGGTCCTGGGTCAATGTGTTGGCTGGAACCTACAGTGTGCAGGGGTGGCTGACGCTGGAGTCCCCCCAATAGGAGGGTGTTCTCAGGCAGGAATGAGAATGATTGTACCCTCTCAATGAGATGAGCTCATAAGGTGTTCACTCCTTGAAGATATTTCCAAAAGAAAGAGAAGCGACCGGGAGAGGCAGCCCACAGGTGCAGCTGAGCCCACATCCCTAACACCAGAGGGCTGGCCAGGTTGCTTTGCCTCTGCTGCTGCACCTGCCTCGAGGAAGCACAGACCCTGACCCTCTGGGCTGCTCATAGACTCATTATAGCACAGCGAAGCAGCTAGGAGACCCCACTGAGCCCGAGTTTTATATACAAAGGATTCTGGATCTAATTACTGATCATTTGGTTTTTGGGGGAACAGAAGTATGGGAATGGAGACTTCCTGACATGCTTTGGGTCTGATGTTTTGTTTGGAACCTAACTGCATTTAGAGGGAAGATGTGACTGAGGCTAAGTTCTCCTTGAAATTTAGATGAGTTATAGGTGCTTGCTGGGCTTGTTGTAGCCTATGAATTTGGTGACACCACCAGATGGTTATTCCTTAAAAAGTAGACTTTTCTCTTTTTATATTTTGTAAGTTGTGATTTATTTCATGTTAAATTATAGTTGACATACAATATCATATTATTTTCAGATGCATAACATGGTAATTTAAAACTTATATACGTTAGGATGTGATCAGCAAATAAATCAGTAACCATCTGTCACCTTTCAAAGTTATTGTTTTACTCTTTCAAAGCTATTTTATACCTGCTGGAGATAACTGACTTGGTCTCTACAGAGACTTCAACTGTGGAAGTAAGCCCAGTGGCATGGCTCAATGGTTGACCATTGACCTGTGAATTGGGAGCTCACAGTTCAATTCCCAGTCTGGGCACATCTCTCTGTCCCTCTCCCTTCCTCTCTGAAGTCAATTTAAAAATATATATTTTAAAAAATTGTGGAAGTAACAGGTCTTTTCATACCTTATTGGCCGTGTGTGGTGTCATGAGCTGAGGGATTCTCATGCTGGGGTTGAGCTATCATGTTCCTTTACTCCACAGGGGAGGGGAGAGGCGGGGGCGGGGGAGCGTAATGGGGTGTGGTATATGGTGAAGGGTGTTGAAAATAAAAAAAGGGAGGGCATCCTCTAGAGTGGCTGAAGGAAAGTGTTAGGTCAGAGGTGATGCAGATAACACTAGTGCACCAGACAGATGGCCACACAAATGCTGGTCCCTTCCTGGAACCCGTGATGGACCAGTGCTTCAGGCAAATGGTGATGCAAATATTGGCTCTATTTCTGGAACCCCTGTCCGAGGCAGCAGTGGAAATTCCATCCGCCCTCACTGAATAGCTATATAAAGAAAATGCCTCAGCTCTCGCCCAATGAGACTTCTCCAGCCTTATCCTCAAACCGGTGAACCTCTCCTGGGAGCATAAGGTTAAAAGCTCTTCCTTTTGACTGTCCTGGACTCTCTGTCTTTGTTCCCTGCACTGCAAACCTCACAGAAAACACTGCTGATGCCTTTATGAAATTTATAATCATGGCAAATTCATAATGAAACCATGGTGGATGCTGATGAGCTCTCTTGCAATCTGTAGCTTTTAACCTGCCCCTCAGTGTCAGCAGGTCGTAGAATTGAATGTTAGGGTTGTGCTAGAAGGAGCACTTTGTCTTATTAGTATCTCAGTGTGTGTACCTGCATGTGCCAAAAATTGGCTGGAAGTATTTTCAGACGGGGTCTGGGCCTGAGGCAGGTTTGCCTAGAGCTGGCTTGTAGTGCATTGGTTCTTAACTTTGTGTAGGAAAGATTTCACATGAGTCCAGGTGACTTTTGAGAGTGCATGCCCCCTACTGGGGATTAAAGACAGGGAGGGCTTAGGGTAGAAAAAACAACAGGAGAGGAAAATTCAGAGAAAAGGGGGCCTTGCAGACTGGTTCAGGGGGTTAGCTCAAGCTGCTGCTGCCCAATGTTTCCCTGGTTGGAAGTCTTGTGGGTTTAGGAAAAAAACCACAGCAAAGATACAAGGTGTGGCCCTGGCTGGTGTGGCTCAGTAGTTAGAGAAGATATTTCTCTCTTTTCTGAGTCCAGCATGCTACAGAGCAGTCCAGTTCCTCAGTAGGGGAGACTGGGGATTGAGAAAATGAAAGAAAGAGACAGACACAGAGATGGAAGGAAAAAGCTGGGGCCGGGTGGGACAGCTGTCCTTTGATGGAAAGACAGTGATCCAGAGCCAATACAGCACGTTTATTTTATACAGCAAAAACCAGGAAGTTTTACTAAAGCCCAAGACAAAGGAGATTATGTACATTCTTGTAGCTTCTTTGTAATCATCAGTTTTGGGTGGGCCTGGATAATCATGTTTGTTCCTGGTACTTGGCTGGATTTAGATAATGAAACCCATGCCCTGGTGCCTGAGCTGAAGGTCAGGCTAACAACACATTGGCAAGATGTGTTTCCAGGCTATGGATCTGCCAATGCCAGTGGATTCAGCTGACAATAATTAAAGAAATGTTCATGTGCCTTCCTAGGTGCTCTCTACAAGTTAGAGTTTCAGTCCTCACAAGGGTCAAGGGCTTGGTTCCTGGTTAAGGCCACATTCCTGAATTGTGGTTTCACTCTCCACCCCAGTTGGGGTAAATGCAGGAGAAAACATCTATCACATTGATGTTTCTCTCCACCCCACCCCACCCCTCCTGCCGCTACTCCTGCCTTCCTCTCTTCCATACACTCTGAACAGCAATGGAAAAATATCCTAGGTGAAAAAAAAGAAAAAAGATACAAGATGTGGATGTGCTCTTTGAAGAGTTTTGAGGTGGCTTCTTTGTCTTGAGACTTTTTTATCTCTCTTTGATTCCCAAAATCCTATGGGAATATTAATTAGTTTTTTAGGTGTGTCCTTCAATATGTGGACTCATCAAAATGTGCATATAGAGGGATCAGCGGTTATTTTCTGGTTAGTTTCATTTTAAAGTACAGTGGTACCTCGAGATACGAGTGCCCTAACATATGAGATTTTTGAGATATGAGCCCTCGAGCAAGTGATTTTTGCTTTGAAATACGAGCAACATTTGAGATAGGAGTAATCGCTCGGATTGGCCGGCTGCACACGACCCACCAGTTTACCACGACTCAAGCGTCTCCTAATTTCCCACGCCTCAAGGTTACGGAACAAATTAAACTCGTATCTCGAGGTACTGTATATATATTTTTATTAATTGTAAAGAGGAAGGGAGAAGGAGAGATAGAAACATCAATGATGAGAGAGAATCTGATTGGTTGCCTTCTGCATGCCCCCTACTGGGGATCAAGCCCACAACCCAGGCATGTGCCCTTGGCCGAAATTGAACCGGAGACCCTTCAATGCTCTGTCTATTGAGTCAAACTAGTTAGGGCTGGTTAGTTTCATTTTTAAAGAATGTCATCATGAACATCTTTGTAGAGGGACCAGGATTAAGGCCATTTTATCCCTGGACAGTCTGTGATCTAAGTTGTCCTGCCTTCTTCCTAATATCTGAACTCCAAGTTCCAAATAACTTTATAGGCCATAAAATTGTACCGAAAGAAGGAAGAACTGAGTCTGTGATAAATATTATGCAAGGTTAAAGTAGTGCTTCCCTACAAGAATAGTTTTAGTCAGCCAGCTGCCTTAGATTGGAGGCATACCTTGGAGATATTGCAGGTTCAGTTCCACACCATTGCAGAAAAGTGCATGAGTCAATAATTATTCTACAATTTTTTTGGTTCCCCAATAGATAAAGAAGTTCTACTTATATGATGCTTTAGTCTGTTAAGTGTGCAATACCATGTCTCCAATGTCAGTGTACATGCCATAGTTAAAAAAAAATACTTTACTGTGCAGCCCTCGCTGGGTAGCATAATTGGTTAGAACATTGTCCCAATATACCAAGGTTGCAGATTCCATCTCAAGTCAGGGCACATACAAGAATCAACCAATGAATGTATAAATAAGTGGAAGAACAACAAGAAAGATGTTTCTCTCTTCCTTCCTCTCTCTAAAATCAATAAATAAAATTTAAAAATACTTTATTACTTTAAAAAAGCTCACCACCTTCTGAGCCTTCAGGGAGGTGTAATCATATTGCTGGCAGAAGGTATTATCTCCATATTGATGAAAATGCAAGATCTGCCAAATGCAATAAATTAAAGCCCTATAAACAAGGTATGCCTGTACTCCTCATGGTAGGTAGAACTTTAAAACAGCATGGCCAGCTAGGCCATGCTAAATGTAGGATTTCCACAAGCCTCAGGACTCTTCGTTTTTGGTAATGGGAACAGAAGGAAAAGCTTTCAGTTTTTTACTATGTTTTTATTTATTTAAACCTCATGCAGATGAGGTGTCATGGGGTGTGGTAAATGGGTAATAAGGAGATAGATGGAAAGACTTTTTTCATAATGACTCGATGGGAGAGAAAGAGGGGATCATCATTTGTGAGAGAAATACATCAATTGGTTGCCTCCCATTTATGTGCCCTTGACCACGAATCGAACCTGTGATACTTCAGTACATGGGCTGACTGCTGAGCACACTGGCCAGGGCTAATGCTTTTTAATATATATATAATTGCTTTTTAGAGAGAAAGGAGAGTGGGAGAGAAAAAGAAACATTGATGTGAGAGTGAACATCAATCAGCTGCCTCCTGCACTCTGCACGCCCCCCGCCCCCACTGGGGATTGAGCCCACAACCCAGGTACGTGACCTGACCAGGAATCTCTTTTGGTGCATGGAACAATGCCCAACCAACTAAGCTGCCCTGGCCAGGGCAGATGGTTTAAAAATAATAATATTTGTTTTATTAGTGTAACATGTCTGTCATTTGCCAGTATACTCTAAACTCTGACATTAGAGAAAGATATGATGTAATGAGATTACAGTAAAAATGTGTTGATAATTTTCACTTGCTTACGATGGTATTAATTTTATAAAAAAATTAAGTGTAGATACAGATTAACTCACAGTATAAATGTTTGGAAATGATAGGTTCAGATGTTACCTTCTTATAAATGGAGTCTATGTGTCCAGTCTCACTCATCCTACTATACACACATTTGGGATGTTTTAGGACTCAGTGGCCTTTGAGGATGTGGCTGTGAACTTCAGTCTGGAAGAGTGGGCTTTACTGGAGCCTTCACAGAAGAAACTCTACAGAGATGTGATGCTGGAAACCTTTAGGAACCTGGTTTCAATAGGTAAGGATGACAAGTTCCCTTCACTTCCTCATTTAGAGGACAAATATTTTTTATCCTTCAACATTGTCTTAAGGTGTATAATGTGGGAAGGGAGGACACTGGTAAATAAACTGGGCATGGTTATAACTAATTATAAAACTAAAATATAATAAATTTTCTATAATTCCTAATATTTTTGAATGCTTTCTCTGGGTCTTCATTATAGGTAAAAAATGGGAAGATGTTGATATAGAAGATCAGTACAAAAACCAAGGGAGAAAACAAAGGTGAGTCACACAATAGAAAGCAGGGTCTCAGAGTCCTAGCTAGTTTGGCTCAGGGGATAAAGTGTTGGCCTGTGGACCAAAAGGTCCCAAGTTTAATTCCAGTATAAATTGATTACCCAGGCTGTAATCAATGTGTTTCTCTCACATCGATGTTTCTGTCTTTCCCTCTCTCTTCCACATTTTCCAAAAGATCAATGGAAAAAATATCTTTGGATGAGGATTAACAAAATGAATAAGACAAAAGAACCCCTGCTTCAAATTAATCACTCCCAGAAATTTTCACCAAATTCTTTTATTTTTTATTTTATTTTATTTTAAATATATTTTATTGATTTTTTACAGAGAGGAAAGGAGAGGGATAGTTAGAAACATCGATGAGAGAGAAACATTGATTAGCTGCTTCCTCCACTGAGCCAAACCAGCTTCGACCCATATATTTTCTTATATCTGACTTAGATGTTCACTTTTGCAAACTAGTTCCCATGAAGACAGAATTAATAAACCATATATATGAATGAAACTCTTTTAATAATTGCAAGGTAAAGTTGTCTTTTAGAGTTTTCAGTGTATTCTATTTCAAACAATACTTATCAAGCAGAATATGTACAATGTTGCTATAATTTATAAAAATATACTTCAAATATTCTACTAATAAATACATAACATTGCTAATAAATAAATTATTAATAATGTGCTCTTTTCCCTCCCCCCTACCACCAGAATTCATATGGTAGAAAGGCTCTGTAAAGGAGAAAAAAGTAATCAGTATGGAGAAAACTTCAGCTTTATTCCCAATATTAATGTGAAGAAAATGTTTCCTTCAGTAAAACCCTGGGGAGACAGTGTGCATGGAAAAGTCATCACGGATCATTCATCCAATAAAAGGCACACTAGGTGTCACACTGGCCACAAGCCAGCTGAGTATCATAAGTATGGAGAGAAGCCATATAAATGTAACATATGTGGGCGAGCTTTCCGTTATCTTCAGTGTTTTGAAAAACATGAACAAAATCACAATGTTGAAAAACCCTATAAATGTAAGGAATGTGGGAAAACCTTCATATGGCTCAAAGCCCTCCAAAGACATATGATCACACACACTGTTGATGCTCCTTACAAATGTAAGGTGTGTGGGAAAACCTTTAGTTCTTCAGCTGCACTGCAAATATGTGAGAGAACCCACACAGGAGAGAAGCCCTATCAATGTGAACACTGTGGGAAAGCCTTCAGATGTTATAAAAGTTTTCAGAGACATGAAAGAAATCACACTGAAGAGAAACCCTATCTATGTCAAAAATGCGGTAAGGCATTCATGTATCCCAGTTACCTTCGAATACATGAAGCAACTCACACTGAAGAGAAACCCTATGAATGTCAGGAATGCGGAAAGGCCTTCAGATCTTACAGTGCCTTAAAACCACACAGAAGAACTCACGAAGGAGAGAAACCCTATGAATGTAAAGAATGTGGAAAGACTTTCAGTAATTACAGGTCCTTACAAATACATGAAAGGTCTCACACTGGAGAGAAACCCTTTGAGTGTAAGCATTGTGGTAAAGCATTCAGCGCTCCCAATTACCTTCGAAAACATGAAAGAACTCATATTGCAGAAAAACGGTTTAAATGTAAAGAATGTGAAAAAGCCTTTAGATTTTCTAATTCCTTACAAACACATGAAAGGACGCACACAGGAGAGAAACCCTATGGATGTAAAGAATGTGGAAAAGCCTTCAGATCTTCTGGTAACTTACAAACACATGAAAGAACTCACACAGGAGAGAAACCTTACAAATGCAAGGAATGTGAAAAATCCTTCAGATATTCCAGTTCTTTGCAAATGCACAAAAGGACTCACAAAGGAGAGGAACCCTATGTCTGTAAAAAATGCAGTAAAACATTCAGATATCCCAGTAATCTTCGAATACATGAAAGAATTCACAGTGGGGAGAGGCCCTATGGATGTAAGCAATGTGGAAAGGCCTTTATATCTCACAGTTCCTTACAAACACATGAAAGGACTCACACTGGAGAGAAGCCCTTTGAATGTAAACATTGTGGTAAAGCCTTCATTTCTCGAAAATCCCTTCAAAGACACGTGAAAATGCATACTTGAAATAACACAGTATCAGTGTAAGGAGTGTGGAAAGCATTCACTTGTCTTAGTTTGCATCAAAGACAAAAGAATTCACACTGGAAATAGACACTATGAATGAAAACAATGTGGTAAAGCCTACATTGAATAGAGTTCCTTACAATGACATGAAAAAACTCACATTGGAATAAGAACTATGAAGGTCAGTTCTGCAGAAAAGCCTTTACTTTTAACAAAATCCTTCAAAATCACAAGATGAGAAACTATATAGATGTGAGGCATGTGGGAAAACCTTCAGTCATTTCTCTTCTGAAGATGTGAAATGACTCACTGGATCAGATCTCTTGAATGTAATTAGTGTGGGAAATGCTTCAATTGGCCCATATCCTTACTTGAAAAACTGTAAATAATGTAAGAATGTGTGATGAAAAGTAATTAATATAGCCCTGACTGATGTGGCTCACTTGGTTGAATGTAATTCCCATGCACTAAAGGATTTAGTTTTGATGCCCAGTCAAGGTACATTCCCATGTTTCTGGTTCAATTCCTGGTAGGGGTATTAAGGGATGCAACTGAAAGGATGTTTCTTTCTCATGTCAATGTTTCTCTCTCTACACTTCTCCCTCTCTGTCTCTCTCTGTAAAATCAATTACCCCCCCCCCCCCAGGATATCCTTAGGTGAAAATTAAATTAATTCATATATAATGTTATAGAAAATTTTCAACATTAAAGGGTTAGTAATAGAATTGTAACTCTCTCCCTCTTCTTCCCTCCCTCTCTCTCCTTCTCCCTTTTCTTATTCCTCTCTCTCTCTTTCTTAAATCAATTTTAATAACCCCAACATATCCTCAGGTGAGAATTAAATTAATTCATATACATATAATATTGTAGAAAAATTTTCCAACATTAAAGGGTTTTAATAAAATTGTAAATTATATTCACCCAACTTCTTTCTTTTCTTACTAAATAGTGCATCATTGAATACTGGGTTTTTACTGAAGTAGGCATTTGGACAAGGGAAGTTAGGAGCATTGACCAATTGCATCATTAAAAGTCCACCTACAACTTCAACTGGGCCTCTGCATGTATGGATTTCCAATTTTTTACATAGATTTTTAATCCCAATATAAGTGGGCTGTGCAGTTCAAACTTACATTGTTCAAGGGTCAACTGAAAGTACTTTCAGAAATGAATATCGATGGGAGATAGTTCTGTGAGTTGTCTTCAGCAATAGTCTATAATATGACGAGGTAGTGATTTATTAAATCAGTAACATTGTCTTTTTATATTTTGAAATCTGTTAAATTTAAGGGTTAATTCAAGTGTTTTTCTAATATACAATTAGGTTGTTGTTGTTTTTTAAAGATGTTTATTTTTGTATGTATTAAAGGCCATTGAAAAATGACATTTTGGTTTAAGTTGAGATTTTCCTACAGGCCTAGTGACAGTTCCTGCACATTCCTGGCCTATTATACTAGTATATATTCTCCCTTTCTTATTCATAAGTCTTTTTTTGGGGGTGGGGAGGGGGTAAAAATCCTACTTTTCCCACTCTTATAAAAAGTTGGAATAAATTTTGTTATGTTTATGAAAGAATGAAGTTTTATGTGTTATTATTTTTACTGTTAAACTTTTTCTTTTGACCGACATGGTAAGTAGATGTTGATTTAAGAAGAGAGACCTGCTCTGGCTGGATGGCTCAGTTGGTTGGAGTATCATTCTGTCCACCAAAAGAATTGCAG
>PVJN01013520.1:0-47894 GCA_004026805.1 Lasiurus borealis
TAATCAACCACTGTGCCACACAGGCCAGGCAAGAACTCTCTTTAATATCGTTGATAACACAGATCTGCTGATAATAAATTCTCTTAGCTTTTGTTTGTCTTAAAAAGTATCCCCCCCCTTCATTATTATTTTTGTAATAATGAGAGAGAATTATTGATTGGCTACCTCCTGTACATCCCCCACTGGAGATTGAGCCCGAAGCCTGGGCATATGCCCTGACGGGGAATTGAACAGTGACCTCCTACTTCTTAGGTCAAAGCTCAACTACTAGAGCCATGCTGACAGGGCTCTCCCTTCACTACTGAAAGATATTTCTGTTGGGTACAGAATGCTGGATTTTCTTTTACTATTTTAAAGATGTCAATCCATTGTCTTCTGGCTAACATTGGAGACGTTCACTATAATTCTCATCTTTGTTTTTCTATCTACTGTATAATGTGTCTTTTTTCTCTGGCTACCTTTAGGACTCCTCTTCATCTCTGATTTTCAGCAGTTTGAATATGATGTTATTAGGTGTACTTTATTTTGGTACTTTTTTTCTTGCTTGGACTTCTCTGTGATTCTTGGATTTGTTATCCAAGAATCTTTTTGATGATGTCCATTTCCCCCTAGTCTTTGTGTTTCAGTTTGGATCATTTTTTTTCTTTTCTTTTTTAAATTAATCTTTATTGATGAGATTATTGCAGATGACCCTCTTTTTTCCTTCCATAGCTCTCCTCCACCGGTTCCCTCCTCATCCCAGGCTCTTGCCACCCTATTGTCTGTGTCCATAGGTAATGAATACTAGTACATACATATAAGATCTTTGTCCAATCTCTTCCCGGTACCCGCCCACCCAAACACACCCCCTTCCCTCTAAGAATCGTCAGTCTGTTCCATTTTCATGCCCCTGATTCTATTCCATTCACCAGGTTATTCTGTTCATCAGATTTTTTATTCATTGCTTTTTAGATTCACTTGTTGATAGATATGTATTTGTTGTCACTTTGTTGTTCATATTTTTTATCTTTACCTTTTTCTTCCTTCTCCTCTTCCTCCTCCTCCTCCTCCTCCTCCTCCTCTTCTTCTTCTTCTTCTTCTTCTTCTTCTTCTCCTCCTCCTCCTCCTCCTCCTCCTTTTCCTCCTCCTCCTCTTTCTTCTTCTTCTTACAGAATACCCTTTAGCATTTCATATAATACTGGTTTGGTAATGATCAACTCCTTTAGCTTTTTCTTGTCTGTGAAATTCTTTATCTGCCCTTCAATTCTGAATGATAGCTTTGCTGGATAGAGTGATCTTGGTTTTAGACTCCTGCTATTCATCACTTTGAATATTTCTTGCCACTTCCTTCTGGCCTGCATAGTTTCTGTTGAGACATCAGCTGACAGTCATATGGATGCTCCCTTGTAGGTAACTAGCTGTTTTTCTCTTGCTGCTTTTAAGATTCTCTCATTGTCTTGTTCCCTTGGCATTTTAATTATGATGTGTCTTGGTGTGGTCCTCTTTGGATTTCTCTTGTTTGGGGTTCTCTGTACTTCTTGGACTTTTAAGTCTATTTCTTTCACCAGGTAGGGAAAGTTTTCTATCATTATTTCTTCAAATAGGGTTTTCAGTATCTTGCTCTCTCTCTTCTTCTGGTAGCCTCCTAATTCAGATGTTGGCACATTTGAAGTTGTCCCAGAGGTTCCTTACACTATCTTCATATTTTATTACTTTTTCTTTTTGCCCTCCCGGTTGGGTGTTTTTTCTTTCTCATATTTCAAATAATTGATTTGATTCTCGCGATCCTCTAATCTCCTGTTGAGTCCCTTTATATTATTCTTTATTTCAGTCAGTGTATGCTTAATTTCTCACTGGTTCTTTTCCAATTTTTTTTTTGGCATTCTCACTAATATCCTTGTAAGTCTCACTAAATTTCTCAGTTTTCTATAAAATTCTTGAGTAACCTTTTAACAATGGTTTTGAACTGTATATCCAGAAGTTTGCTTCCTTCCATTTCTTTCATTTGTGACATGTCTCTTTGTCCTTCACATTTTGGCTGCTTCCCTGTGTTTGTTTCTATGTATTCAGTAGCTACTAAGTCTCCTTGAGTTGATAGAGTGGCCTTATGTAGTAGGTGTCCTATAGGGCCCAGTGTCTCAGCCTTCCCAGTCACCAGAGTGGACACTCTTAGTGCACCCCTTTGTGGGCTGTGGGCACAGTTTTGTTGTAGCTGAGACTTGATTGCTGTTGGTGTCACTGGGAGGAATTGACCTCCAGGCCAATTGCCTGTGGGGACCAGTTGTGACTACAGTGGGAGAGTTGCTGTGCAGGAGCAGGACTTGCTTCAGTGGGGCTTTGGAGCTCACTGAGTCTGCCCTTTGAGTGTGTTGCTTATGGATGTGAAGCATTGTAATCTGTTATGGTCTCACACTGACCACTGGTACACTGGCTCTTGGGTCTTCAGGTAGGTGCAAAGTCAACCTGGGGCCATCCAGCAGGAACTACAAAGAGATCTGCAGATTCCTCCTTTTTAATCGGGTTTGGAAGTGCCCAGACAAGGCCCAGCTGTGAAGCCAGGAAGGCTGGTGCTGGCCCTAATATGGAGGCCTTTTATTGACAGGTTTGGGGCTCCCTGACCCAGCTGCAGCTTGTTTAACAGAGTTTTAGCCTGAAAAAGGACAGGCCATTCATATGCAAAAGCTGCTGGGCACAGCTTGGGTGGGGTTGTAAATTGGTAGGGCGGAGTCTCAGGGAAGCACCAGGGTGGAGCAAACAGAAATAGCTGCTAGTCAGCTCTGTACTGGGGACGTCCCAGCACAGGAACGATGCTGGGAACATCTCCTGTCCTGATGCCAGACCATCCAGTTTCTCCCCGTATGTGTCTGGATCCCCCAGAGCCTCACCCAGCACTAGAGCTCAGAAGAAGTGGGAGCTCATAAATTCAGTTCATAGTGCTGGCCTTTTAAGAGGAGCAGCTGGGTCTCCAGCAGCCTCCAATCAGCATTGGTTTTTACAGTCCGTATTTCTGATGGCCTATAGGGGCTTCTTTCCCCAGCTCTGGGACCCTGGGCTGGGGGCTAGCATGGGGCTGGGACTCTCTGCTCCTCCAGGTGAGCCTCCTACAGAGGCGATCTCTCTCCTGATTAAAAAAGCAGCACACCTGGATGCCAGCCCAGCCCATTCCATGGCTCCACGGCTCCTACCAGTCTCAATGAGCTTTCTTCTTTACCTCTCTTGTTGTAGTACTTCCACTCAGCCTGCTTCCCCTCGGTTCTGGAAGATAGTTGTTCTGTATTTTAGTTGTAACTTTGATGTGGTTGTGGGAGGCAGCAAGTACAGGTGTTTACCTGTACTGCTATCTTGGTTCTCTGCACTTATTTTAGTTTGGATCATTTTTATCGATCTGTCTTTAATATAGATATCGGCTGGTTTTTCCTCACTCTGTTAGGTTTACGTATGAGCCCGGAGGAGAAGCTGCTCAATCTAATAACGTAGCGTTTCTACAGAGCCAAAGCAGCCCTCCCTGGTCTCTCTCCTACTGTTTTCTATCCTAGGACCTTCCTTGTTTCACTGTTCCAGCTTTAATAAGCGTACTCTCAAAATCACCTGGATTCCTACTGTGAAATCTCCCCTATACAAAGCCAAGAACCCATACACCCCCGGCCAGACCTAGGCATTCCCCCTTCCCGGTAACGGTAAGAGACAAGCAAATAATGTTACTGGAAAGGGACCAGGATTGAGGCAGGTCTGCTTCCCTGCAGTGTGGAATGTGTAAACCACTTGTTCCTTAGCTAAGGAAGATAAGATCTTGTGACATTACCTGGCTGTAAATTACTCAGCCCTTTAACTACCTGTCTCAATTTCCTCTGGCCAAGGAATTTTCCTCGCTTCTTTCTGCCAGCATCAAGTCTCTAGTTCTAGAGTCTGGATCAGTGGTCTGCAAATTCATTAGTCAACAGAGCCAAATATCAACAGTACAACGATTGAAATATCTTTTGAGAGCCAAATTTTTTAAACTTAAACTTCTTCTATTGCCACTTCTTCAAAATAGACTTGCCCAGGCCATGGTATTTTGTGGAAGAGCCACACTCACGGGGCCAAAGAGCCGCATGTGGCTCATGAGCCACAGTTTGTCGATAACTGGTCTAGACCATAAAGTCTTCAGCATTTCTCTGGTTCCTTCAGTTCTTTCTTCATATCTTACCCATCTCAGTTACCAAAAACCCTTTTTGTTCATGTTGGTTTTAGGCGGTTTGGTCATTGGTCCAGAAAGTATTCTCACTAATTTAAATTCTAAGGTGGCTTTTAAGTCTTGCATTGTAATAAACACTACAAAGAAACTCAATGGTCAAAACCGGTTTGGCTCAGTGGATAGAGTATCGGAACTGTGGACTGAAGGGTCCCAGGTTCGATTCCAGTCAAGGCAGTGTACCTTGGTTGCGGGCTTGGCCCAGTGGGGGGTGTGCAGGAGGCGGCTGATAGATGTCTCTCTTTCATTGATTTTCTGGCTCTCTATCCCTCTCCCTTCCTCTCTGTAAAAAATCAATAAAATATATTTAAAAAAAAGAAAAAGAAAAGAAACTCAACATAGATTTATTTATTTTTTTCATGTATGCATGTTCTCTTTTCCCAGGAAGAAACATTTCCATAAGTGTTGCTGGATCAAAGAATATGCAAATCTGAAGAGTTTTTGATGCTCAGTGTGAAATTATCTTCAGAAAAGTTTTGGATCATTTTTATTGACACAATATTAAGTAGTGTTAATTTTTAAAATTTTTAAATTCCCAATTAGATAGAGGTATTCTGGTTTCCTATGAATACTGTCTCCATACCTGTGGTCCCTATATATCTTAATAGAATAATAAAAAAGGTGAAAAGATCAAATGGGTATGAGAATTTGGAATGAAACCAGAAAAAAAGGGCGGAGTCCAAAATTTGTTCTGTGAACATCACCACTGCGAATTCTCAACCCTGGTGTTTCCCCAAAACAGGTATGGACTGGCTGAGCCAGTATGAATGTCTCAGGGAGAGATTAACTGAAGGAAGGGAATAGAATAGAAGCCCTTCCCTCACTTACCACTGTCACCTGAGGCCTCTAGAGGTGATTGGTTGGAGCTTCAATAGTAGCTCCCCTCCCAGCCTGGGGAGTTAAAATATATGCTCCAGATGGGGAGCAGACCTCAGCTGTGTTACCCTCAACGATGTGGGCTCAACTCCTTCTGGGGATATTGGCTCTCTCACCAGCGATTGCAGAACAACTCCTTCCGTAAGTGCTCGAAGTCAGAGCTTCTTTATCTACTTTTTTCAAACCTAAATATGGGGGGAGGAGATAACCTTTGATTTATCATAATTTCTTTCTCATCTTTTCCCTTCTTTGGTTGCATTTCCCCTTTATCCAGAGAGAAAAGTTGAGGCCTAAGAGGAAGTTAATAATAATAATATTAAAATGCAGTAGACCCTTTGGAATTTTCATTCCAAATTCTCAAGACCTAATATCTAACCAAAACTTTTTTTTTTTTTATGTATCCAAATAAAATTTATTTATCCAAAAGTTTTCTTGGTTTACTAAGCATAGACTCTCAGCGATGGTTTCCTGATTGTGGGAGGTTTAAAGGTTGTGCACTGAGTTATTTGTCCTCTTCTTCTTCTTCTTTTTTAAAAATATGTTTTATTGATTTTTTTACAGAGAGGAAGGGAGAGGGATAGAGAGTTAGAAACATCAATGAGAGAGAGACATTGATCAGCCGCCTCCTGCACTTCCCCTGCTGGGGATGTGCCTGCTACCTTGACCAGAATTGAACCTGGGACCTTTCAGTCCATAGGCCGATGCTTTATCCACTGAGCCAAACCAGTGGCTCGCCAGTAGCTTGCTGCCGCCCTCCAGTTGCTCTCTCTGCTCTCCACTCCCCTCATAGCTTGCTGCCCTGCCCCCTCCTGTAGCTCTCTCTCCTGCTGATCCGTGATGCGGTCATTATGCTTCACGGCATAACGACTATTTGCATATTACATCTTTATTATATAGGATAAGGTTTATGGAGGCAGGGGCTCACTCTGTGTACTTCACTGCTATATGCTGAGTGTTTGTGAAAGGGCTTAATCTCCCACGGAATGGACGAATCATGATGTCCTCAAACCCTTTTGCTTCTTTAACAGAAACTACCTGGTGACATTACCAGCCCAGCTTCACTTTCCCTCTACTCAGAAGGTGTGTTTGGATCTGAGCCCTGGGTACTATGAGGTAAAGTTCACGGTTACTCTGGAGACCAAGAGCAAGGCCCAGACCTTGCTGGAACACCATGGAATGAGGAAGAGGCACTTACACTGCATGTCCTTTTCGGTAAGCACAGACTTTGCCCCAACTCTAATCCCACACTTTCCTATTCTCCTCCCTAGATACTCACTACAGTCTAACTCTGTTATTCGACTTTTGTCAAGGCCCTTAAACCTATCTCCCCTAAACCTGACTTCAATTCCTGGCCATCACTCATCCATCACGTCCCTGACCTTGCATTTCTTCTTCTGGTTCCTGACCTTAACCTCTGACTATTGTTTCCCTTTCTCCTGGCAACCTGTTTTGTGGCTCTTCCCTTGCTACTCCCATCTGACTCAGTCCTTTCCTTCTACCCTCCCATGCTTGGGTTTGCAACCCGTAGTAGATTCTGTGCCCCAGTTTCCTCCTCCTCTTCAGAGCTCCCCTCTCTTGGCCAGGTACCCCCTCCTGCGGGTGGCACAGAAGAAGTGGCTACAGTCCGGGTGTCAGGAACTGGAAATGACATCAGCTTTGAAGAGAAGAAAACGGTTCTCATCCAGAGGCAGGGGCATGGCACCTTTGTGCAAACCGACAAACCCATCTACAAGCCAGGGCAGAGAGGTAAGAGGCACCCACACGGGGTTGGACAAAAAGGCTGGGGGCACAGCGGCGGGTACCGGTGAACAGGGGCCTGGTGATTGGGTGGCAGGCCTGGGGGATGATGAGAGCAGAGAGGGGAAGGTCTGCAGGGGTGCCGGGTTCCACAAGCCACAAGGCAGGGGGTAGAGTGGCTCCTGTGTGTGTGTTTCTAAAACAGGAGTGCACGTGTCTTCTGCAGTAAAATTTGCAAGGAAAATTGGATTGCTGGGTCCTTCAGCAAGCTGCTTGTAGGTGAAATACGCAGTACACATTTGGCCTGAGCTGCTGTCACTTGTATCTGCTCCTCCTGACTTCGAGGGGCATTCCACTCTGAGATGTCCGAGTCTGCAGCGGTGAAGAGAAATCGTTTGAGGGCTTCATTTTCCCTTGGACTAGTTTCATATATATATATTTATTTATTTACTTTAATATTTTATTGATTTTTTGCAGAGAGGAAGGGAGAAGGATAGAGAGTTAGAAACAGAAACATCGATGAGAGACATCAATCAGCTGCCTTCTGCACGCCCCCTACTGGGGATGTGCCCGCAACCAAGCTACATGCCCTTGACCGGAATAGAACCCGGGACCTTTCAGTCCACAGGCTGACGCTCTATCCACTGAGCCAAACCGGTTTCGGCTAGTTATATTTTTTTAAAAATAAAACTCGATGGGGTTTTGCTGACTCAGAAATATGTGTGAGGGAGGAGAAGGGCAGAAGGAAGAAAGATTGGAAAGAGGAAATAGCCCCTTTGCTAATGATGCCTGTTTCCTTCCAGTGCACTTCCGCATCGTCACCCTGGACAGCAACTTCGTTCCAGTGAATGACAAGGTGAGAGCTTAGCTGGGACGAAGGGAAGGGAAAGGGGTGGGACAGGCTGAGAGAATAGGGGAAAGAAGAAGTCCTTTCCAAGGGTGTGAGGAGGTGAGGCTCTTTGAGATGCAGAGTGCAGTGGGAAGTGAGATGCCAGTCTAAGACCTCCTAGCCCCTCTCTGCCTGAAGACAACAGATACACCTAGTTCTCAGGTCCAATCCCTGAGCACATCAGTGAGGTTACATTCCCTGCTGTTTAAAAAATAGTTTTTGCAAACTTCAAGGCTTTCCAGGAATGACACCAAGAATGTCTGCCGAAACCGGTTTGGCTCAGTGGATAGAGTGTCGGTCTGCGGACTGAAAGGTCCCAGGTTCGATTCTGGTCAAGGGCATGTACCTTGGCTGCGGGCACATCCCCAGTAGGGGGCATGCAAGAGGCGGCTGATCGATGTCTCTCATTGATGTTTCTAACTCTCTGTTCCTCTCCCTTCCTCTCTGTAAAAAATCAATAAAATATATATATATATAAAAAGAAAAGAATCTCGGCAGTTAAAATCCGAAGAAATAATTCAGGAATGTGTTTAACAAAAGGAAGAAATGAGGACATTAACGACCCTCCTCACTTTTTTTTTCCTCTATGAGGCAAGGTCATTTATAACTTAGACAATTCTCTTAAGGCAACATTTAAAAATGCCAAATTATAAAATAGTTCTCTAAAGGCAACATTTAAAAAGTGCCAAAGGTAAAAAATGTGGTAACATTTGGTGAATACTTAAATTTTTCTTTGAACAGCTCAACTGCTAGAATCATAAGCCTTATGGAAGGTATGATCTCAATTCAGGGCTTGTGGAATACTTTGCTCTAACACACCCCGGCTGTCTTCCTTCGCCTTCCGTCACAGGCCATGAATTCAAGGACACTTTTAACGATAATTATAGGGAGAGCATTAGTTTTATGTCCCTCTCCATGTTCTCAGAGCTTCTATTTCCTTTTCCTGTGTACAGGGAGGCTATGGGCTGATGATCCATAGCCTCCCCCATCACTGCTTTCTCTCCCAATTTAGAATTCTTTTTAGTTTCTCCTTCCCATCATCTGTATCCTTTATTTATCAAACGTTTGGTAGAGCCCTAGCTTGTTTGGTTCAGTGGATAGAGCGGTGGCCTGCAGACCTAAAGGTCCCAGGTTCGATTTTGGTCAAGGGCACATGCCCGGGGTGGTGGGCTCAGTCCCCAGTTTGGGGAGTACAGGAGGCAGCCGATCAATGATTCTGTCTCATCATGGCTGTTTCTCTCTCTCCATCTCTCTTCCTCCCTGAAATCAATAAAAAAATATTTTTAAAAAAAGTTTGGCAGAATATTGAATCACTATTGTTTAACAAATCGTTGATTCCAGAGCTAAAAAGAGGGCATACTAAGGTGTAAGTGAAAGCCACAGCCACAGTTATCTCAGACTCTCCTGCCTGCCAGGTTGATCTCATTAACCACCCCTGTTATATGATCTTTCCTGTGATCATTTCCTGCGAGGGGCTCTGATTTCTGTGTCTGAGGTAAAACCACTCCTTCCTCTCCACTCCCTTTCTCTAACCAGCACCCTCATCCCAAGTTCCAGTCTGAACACTGAAAATTTGAAATGCTTAATTTTGAAACGCTGAAATTACCCAAAGGACTTTTACTAAGAAACGGGGAGACAAAACTTATGAGTCTACAGAGCACAGTGTTTTAGCCTCCGGCAACTAAAGTAGACTGGAGATGAACTGACCCTGACTACTTGGGTTACTACCTCCATTCATTCAGAAACCTCAGGCAGCCTCCAGTTGGAAATGCTATCGTCCGAGTTGAAGACTTGTTTCCTTTGAGAGGGAAGCAAACTGGTAACTGCCTCTTGACTTCCTGTGTGAGAAAAATAACTTCGTTATCTGAGGCAGAGTTCTTTTTCTGGGATTTAGAGGATTCCATAATAATCTCAGAGATAGTTGCCTCCTTATCGCCTATGTAGCCCTGCTTTGTGGAAGTCCTGTCCTTCTTTGACCCGGAACTAGAGCAGAATAGGCCACCCCAAAATGTGCTGCTTTGTCATGTGGGCTATTTTGAGCTGCAGGCAGTGAAGACTCTGCAGCCCTAGCCGGTTTGGCTCAGTGGATGGAGCATCGGCCCTTGGACTAAAGGGTCCTGGGTTTGATTCCAGTCAAGGGCTCGTACCTTGGTTGCAGGCTTGGTCCCTGGCTCTGGTCAGGGTGCGTGTGGGAGGCAAACAATTGATGTGTCTCTATCACTTCCATGTTCCACTCTCCCTGTCTCTTCTCCTCCCTTCTACTCTTCCTATAAATAAATAAATAAATGGAAAAATATCCTCCAGTGAGGATTAACAAACAAAACAAATGACTGCAGATGCAAGAAAAAGTTTACTTCTCTCTTAACCAGCTGAAAGATTTTATTTATTTATTTATTTATTTTTAATATATATTTTATTGATTTTTTTACAGAGAGGAAGGAAGAGGGATAGAGAGCTAGAAACATTGATGAGAGAGAAACATCAATCAGCTGCCTCTTGCACACCCCTACTGGGGATGTGCCCACAACCAAGGTACATGCCCCTGACGGATATCAAACCTGTGACCCTTCAGTCCGCAGGCTGACGCTCTATCCACTCACTGAGCCAAACCGGTTTTGGGGCTGAAAGATTTTAGATGGGGACCCTGTTTAGTCATTTAGTCATTTCTGATCAGAGGTGACTTTTTCCATATCTGGAAGACTTGCTGGCATGGCAGGGCGAGCACCTGGTTACCAAACATCTGCTTTTCTTCTCTCCTGTGAATTGCCCTCCTCCTCTTGGAAGCCCCAGACCCCTATTCCATTCCTTAGCTCAGGGTGGCATCTCAGCCTCGATTGCCTGACTCCATTTCAGTCTCATTGTCTTTGTGGTGCTCCCATATGGACGTAATTCAATTTGTTTTTTCACTATTAACCTGTCTTAGGTCAATTTAATTATTAGACTGGCCAAAGGGCCTAGGAGGGAAGAAGGGAATAACTTTCCATCCTTACAATCTTTATCTCTCATTTCTGGCTTTCCTGAGGAATCGCTATTATCTTTGATATCAAGGCTGCTGTTTGTATTTAATGATGTTCTGCTTCTTCACTGGTCAGCATCACATGGTACTTAGAGCAAGAATCAATGGAAAGTACCATTCCATCTCCCTTCCAAGTGAGATCCAAACTTTGTACCCTCTCTAAGACCGCCATATCTAAATTCAGCTTTCAATCTCATTTAGTTGTAAGTCCTTTTTCAATGGTTGAGTGTTGACCTATGAACCAGGAGGTCATGGTTTAATTCTGTGCTCAGGGCACATACCCAGGTTTCGGGCTCGATCCCCAGTGTGAGGCATGCAGGAGGCAGCCAATCAATGATTCTCTCTCATCATTGATGTTTCTATCTCTCTCTCCCTTTCTGAAACCAATAACAATATGTATTTTTTAAATGTGTGTAATATTAACTGGAAAGTCCTGAGTTCAGCAAATGTATAGTCTCTATCCAGATTTTTAATTATATTCACACCCTAGATGCTGTGATTATCTATTTCCATGGCCATGATTTTGTAAAATTCTAAGAATTACTGTTAAAAAATTAAAACGTCTTATACAAACAGAAGCAATATAATAAAAAGATAATTCTCTCATAAGAAAATTATCTTAAGCAGTCATTTTGTTTTCAATTTTTAATTATTAGAATTTTCAAACATAACATCAAGACTCAATGTTTTTTACTTTGCTAAATTTGTTTTAATCTATTAATTATTTTGCTAAGTAATTTAAAAGTAAGCCTTAGACATCATAACATGTTATTTATAAGTACTTTAGCATATATATTCTAAAAAGAATATCTCTAAAAACCATAATATCATTACCACATCTAATAAAATTAGTAATAATTATTTAATATTCAGCCCTAAATCTGTTTTTCTAAATTTTCAAACTAGGAGTCCCTCCTCCCCCCCAATCCATGTATTATATTTAATTATTATGTTTTAAATTTTTCTCAATATAAAATAATCTTCCTTTTTTATTATATTGACATTTTTTTGAGGGAGAAAAAGATCAGGTTAGATAGCTTTTATTTTTATTTTTTAAATATATTTTATTGATTTTTTTTTACAGAGAGGAAGGGAGAGGGATAAAGAATTAGAAACATCGATGAGAGAGACATCGATGAGAGAGACATCGATCAGCTGCCTCCTGCATGCGCCCTTTTGGGGATGTACCTGCAACCAAGATATATGCCCTTGACTGGAATCAAACCTGGGACCCTTGAGTCCACAGGCCAATACACTATACACTGAGCCAAACCGGTTTCAGCTTGTTTTTATTTTTTAAAATATATTGTTATTGATTTCAGAGAGAAGGGGAGAGGTAGAAAGAGAGAGAAACATCAATGATGAGAGCGAATCATTGATTGGCTGCCTTCTGCAGGCCCCCTACCAAGGATCAAGCCAGCAACTCAGCAACTCAGGCATGTGCCCCTGATGGGAATCAAACCCGGGACTCTTCAGTCTGCAGGTGACACTCTATCCACTGAGCCAAACCAGCTAGGGCTAGATAGCTTTTAAAATGTCCTCATTTTGAAATATGATACTATTCTTAAGGAAGCCTACTTGTCTTACAGAACGTTTGACATTCTTAATTTGTCTGATTATTTCTTTATTGTGTGATCTGACTTGTTCCTCTCTCTTCTGAAGTAGGTGTGAGGCCTTAATTAGATTTAAGCTAAACATTCTTGTTAAATAAACTTGGTAGGTCATGCAGTGACCTACCAAATGTGTCTCTTCAGGAAGGAAGCACATTAATGTCTCTTTCCCAGTGATGATGAGTTCCTGGTGAAGGTGGTGACAGCTTAATTTCCCCAGTGGAACACCATGTCCTTTTTCCATTTGAAATTGGCAAGCGCTTTTGGGGTGCGACTCACACCTAGCACAATGACCTGCTCCCCACCAACTGGATGCTCTTGGCATCCATTTTCTTGAGGGAACTATACATGATCCTTCAATGGAACTCTTTTAAACATTTTTTTAGCAATTGTTTTGCTGTGCTTGAAAATAAGGTTCCCGCCCAGTGGCAGCCAAATAGCAAAGCAGGGGCTGGGAGCTAGTTGGCTCCAAGAAGAGCTCAGTCACCAGAGCACCGAGAGATGCTGAAGTGTCTGAAGCTCCATTTCTTGAAATATTTTGGAGCCCAGCAGCCCTCTGAGGAAATCCCTTCTCTCTCTTCCACTGGCCAATGAGCCTGTGCCCCATTGTTATTCTTATCAGAGCAGCACAGAGCCATCTGAAAGGAAGGAGTGGGCAACGGAGAAAGAAAGGGGCCTTTGTGAACTTGCTTTCAGCAAACCTAACCCACGTTATCTGGTTTTCCTTTTCAGTATTCCATGGTGGAACTGCAGGTAAGTAGAAGTTTCTTTTTGCTTTTCCTGTCAGTGGTGGAGAAGGAGGAGTGAGTGTTTGGTGCTAAACCTGGAAGCCAGACAGAACTCTGAGACCTTGGCCCAGAGCTTGGGACTGCCAGCACTGACTGCCCACAATTCCACCTGTGCTGTGCCCGTTCTCTTGCCTCTGCCCGCCCCAGGCCTCTCAGCCCTACACCTCTGTAAGGAAAGCCACCAACCCCTGCTAGGACTGACCCTTCCTCTCTGATTCCTGTGACTTCTCTGTGCTCCACGAATCCACCCGTTTCCACACTCCTCTTAGTTTTCAGTGATTAGCTCTTGTCAGAGACACTCCACAGTTGAATATGACGTGAATGCCAGTGAGAAGTGTTAGGAAGGAAAGGGCCTAGAAGTGCGAATTCCCCAGAGGTGCCCCTCCACTTCTCTGTTCAATTACCCATCTCTCATGCATCTTACAATCCACCCCTTCAGCATGGTCCCTTGATAGAGACCAGGAATAGAGTAGACATTCTTGGTAAAGGACATCCTAAATCCCACTTTCTGAAACTGGTCATGATGATACCTTAGAGGACTCAGTTTGATCATTTGAGACCCTTTTCTTCCCAAATGAGGGTTGAGCCTACCTCATGCAGCAATGAAGAAAATAATAAATAGCCCAGGTGCTGTGTTGTTTTTTTTTCCTGGACATGGGGAGACCACGGGGAGAATGCTGTCTCTGCTTTTCGCAGTGCAAAGTGGAGGTCAGACGGACAGGTACATCAAGAGGTTTCTTTTTCTCGGACACAGGATCCAAATAGCAACAGGATCGCACAGTGGCTGGAAGTGGTGCCCAAGCAAGGCATTGTGCAGCTCTCCTTCCAACTTGCACCAGAGGCCACGCTGGGCACCTACACGGTGGCGGTGGCTGAGGGCAAGACCTTTGGCACCTTCAGTGTGGAAGAATATGGTAGGTGGGAGAACGATGAGCTCCAAGCGTTCAGTGTAATCTGGTTACAAACTCAGCAATAGTCAAGTAACACTCTGCAGTCGGGAGGGGTGTTTATTCAATTTTGAAGCAGCGCTAAACCAGCTAATAACTTCAGGAGTATTTCACCTTAATAAAGCTCCTCTTGATTAATTGACTAATTAATTAATGTTTTTATACCTCACTGTTCACTGTCTATATGGTGAAGTTCTTCTCCTATTCCTTTTCCATTTTCTTTCCACTCTCTCCAGTGCTGCCTAAGTTCAAGGTGGAAGTGGTCGAGCCCAGGCAGTTATCAACCATGGAGGAATCTTTCTTAGTAAAAATTTGTTGTAGGTAAGAATAAGGCTCTAGGTCTGGTAGAGATTAAAGCTACATTGAGAAATATGTTGAGGAATGGAGGTGGTGGTTAAAACTTGGATTTTTTTTATGAAGTCTAGAGTCAGGACTTCTCCAAGAACACGTTTCCTAATTATGCTTCTGCTCTTACTTCCTACTGCTCACTCAGTCAGTATTACGGATTTTGAGTCTTCTTTGTGCTGAATGGAATGTTGAATCTCATGGAGAAACAGGAGTCAGGAAAAAGAAAGCCGCTATTCTGTCCTTTGGATGGTACTTATTGTGAAATAGCAGTTACTCTGAGGCTTTGAGTAGAGCAGGGCAGTGAAGGAGAGCGGCTGAAGGGTGGGATTGTCAGAGTACGTGCAGAGGTGGGAGTTCGGGAAAGAAAGGAAGGGGTGTTTTGGGGGATGAAGGTTGGCTATCAAGTGGAACTTCCTAACTCTGACTCTGCATGCTTCTCTGGTTTAGGTACACCTATGGAAAGCCTATGCTAGGGGCAGTGCAAGTATCAGTGTGTCAAAAGGCATATACTTACTGGGTTGGGGATGCAGAAGAGAAACAGCTACCTGACAAATGCAGGAACCTCTCTGGACAGGTGAGTGATAAGTGGTATTTAGAAAAGGCACCTTATTTACATGTCCTAAAGAATAAGTACCTGGTAAGCACCAATATAGAAAAGTGCTAAGAAGCCTAGAGTAGAAAACATTTCACACAATTGTTATCCAAGTTCCAAAGAGCAAGAGGAGTCTTTTTTTTTAATCCAAAATAGATAAAGTCTTTTAGAATCTGCCTTGTAATCAAGAAATGAACTTAAACCATTGGGAGATAAAGTTTTTCCATTCTACAGTTGGCTCTTTTCATCTTTTTATATTTTGTAGCTTCAAAGATATTTCATGCCTATATATGTGTAGGTGTATATTCTATGCTATAGGAGAGTTTTGCTATCTTAAGGATGGAGAAACTGAAGTACAAAGATAGGAAATTATTTCCTTCTACAGTACATTATGAAATGAAAGTCGGGATCAGATTACTCATCCTCTATTCCTCCCTCCCTCTCTCTAATTGACTCATTAGACGGACAAAGCAGGATGCTTCGCAGCTTCTGTGGACATGTCCACCTTCAACCTCACTGGCTATAGGTACAGCCACAGCATCAATATTGTGACTACTGTGGTGGAGGAAGGGACAGGTAAGGGGGATACTTATTGGTTCAGTAAGAAAAAAGAAAGGAAAGGGACTGTTTCAGGGACACACCTACTCAGAGGATTCAAGACCTACCTTCATTAGTGTTTGGGAGTGACTTCTGGTTCACAAAGGGAAATGCCAGATTCCAATCTGCCATCTGGTACCTATTTCCCCCAAACATTTGGGGAGGAGGAGTTGGTTTATATAATAAGAGTTGGTTTATATATTAAGCTTTATATTTCCAGAGGCACCATCCTTTCAGATAATTTTTTTAATGGGGACAACCTTTAAGAAATATATATTTTATTGATTTTTTACAGAGAGTAAGGGAGAGGGATAGAGAGTTAGAAACATCGATGAGAGAGAAACATCGACCAGCTGCCTCCTCTGGGACCTTTGAATTCACAGGCCAACGCTCTATCCACTGAGCCAAACCGGTTAGGGACCTTTTAGAGATTTTGTATTAAACATGGAAATGAATATTTCAGATTTTAGATTAATGTACATCTGGTTTTCCTCTGCAGGTGTGGAGGCCAATAGCTCTCAGGAAATCTACATTTCGTCACAAGTAGGATCAATGACCTTTGAAGACACCAATAATTATTACTACCCCAATTTCCCCTTCAGTGGGAAGGTATGTTGAAACCTGTCTCTGCACAAAAATAAATGCTTACCAGTAACTGTTGCCTCCTTTCTGTAGACATATCAAAATTAAACTACCAGCATTGTTCTAAGTACTCCATAGCTGTTCATTTATTCAATCTTTACACCAATCCTATGAGATAGACACTATTATTGGTCCTGTTTTACAGATAAGGAGACTGAGGCAAGAGAGGTGAAGTGATTTTCCCAAGGTTATATAACTAGTAAGTAGTAACTATGATAAAAAGTAGGCAGCCTGTATTCAGAGTATATACTCTGAACTCCTTATGTTGTGCTGCCCTTAATCTCATATGAGATATATCTTGAAAATTAATGTGACTTCAGTGCCCTTCCTGATGCCAAGGGCTCATATTCTAATGTTCGAATATTTGAATTTAGAGCTGTAAGGTATTTGGGGAAATCATCTAGTCTGAGCTCCTGCATCTAGGCAAGGTTAGTATCAAACTTCCCTTGACAGCCATTTATAGATCCTTAAGCATTTTTAAATTATTTATTTATTTATTTATTTATTTATTTATTTTTAAAATATATTTTATTGATTTTTCACAGAGAGGAAGGGAGAGAGATACAAAGTCAGAAACATCAATGAGAGAAAGACATCGATCAGCCGCCTCCTGCACGCCCCACAGTGGAGATGTGCCCGCAAGCAAGGTACATGCCCCCAACCAGAATCGAACCTGGGACCTTTCAGTGTGCAGGCCGACGATCTATCCACTGAGCCAAACCGGTCTCTGCTAAGCATTTTTTTAAAGAGAGTTTAAAGTTTTCCTTGTTAATGTCTTCTAATACCTAAAATCTACCCCTCTCTCCAGCGTATTCTTCTACATTCCTAGGACAACTGCTCAACACAATAATGTACATATTTAGATCCATTTATTCCTTAGTCATCTTTTCTCTGCATCAAGAGCAGATCCAGATTTTCTTAGAGTCTAATGTTATAGAATTTGGGAGTGAAGAGGTTAAATCGTCTGTAAAATACGGCCAATAATAAAGTGTCTATCCCATATGATTGTTGTAAAGATTAAGACAAAGAAAGCAAAAATAATAATAATAATAAAAATAAATAAATAAATAAAAAGAAAAGGAAAGCAAAATATTCTACAGAGCCTTAGGAAGAGCCTGTGTAGCTAATGAAGAGCCCTAATACGTCATAGGAAATATACTTCTGCTCCAGGCTAAGCTACTTCTGTTTGTTTCTCAATTCCTTGTAGATCCTAGTTTGCAAAGCTTTAACACATTTAGCTTTCTCTGGACTCTTTCCTGAAATGTATTCGTAGAGTTTCTGTTATCACGTCACTTTACCTCATACTTGAACCTACTCCCAAACTAACTCTAATGACCTTTGTCCTGCAGATAAGAGTTAGGGGCCATGATGGGTCTCTTCTCAAGAATCATACAGTGTTTCTGATGATTTTGGGCATCAATGCAACCATCAACCAAACCTTAGTCACTGACAACGATGGCCTCGCTTCCTTCAAGCTGGATACGGTTCATTGGAATGGGACAGAAGTTTCTCTGCAGGTAAACACTGGGGAGGGCCAGCTTTCCAGCAAGGAAGACTTCCTGAAGGAAAACTTCAAAAGGTTCTATTTCTTTTCTTCCTCTACCACCCCATCTGTAATTCCATCACTTGCCAATTCTGCTGCCCAGTTGGCAAAAATGTCTTCTGTTTGCTTTTAATATTAACTAAATAAATGACTCTTGAGATCAAAATTGCTCTTTATACTAATCTTGTAACTTACTCCCATCTTCTAATTTGAAATCAGGATAGGGAGATAAAAATGGTCCAGAGTTGTCTTCTTCCTCCTGTCCCCTTAATAAAAGTCTAATATGCAAATTGTCCCCTTGACCTGGAGTTTAACCGGGAGTTCAACCAGGAGTTTGACCAGGGGGTGGAGCCAGTGAAAGGGTTTCCCCAGCCGGCAGCTGCTAGGGGCCTTACCTGAGCATGAATTTCATGCACTGGGCCTCTAATTAGTCATAAAAATGGCAAAGAAGAGAACTTTAGATTTTGGTACTTATAAAGAAGACTACCTGTATCAATTATCAATTGACACTATGCTGCTTAACAAACTACTTTAAATTTTAGCATTATACAATAAAAAGCATGTATTGTTTGTGCATCTGGGGTAGTAATTTAGGCAGCATGAAGTATATTCGTACATTAACAGTGAGGTGCAAGAGCAAAAGTGTATATGCAAGTGCTTTTTCAAGCCTCTGCTTATCTTGCATAAGCTAACAACATTTCCAACAAGTCTGCCTGGGGGCCCACTGTAATATTACATAGTAAATGATGTTGATGTAAGGAGAGATGAAAAATTAAAGCCATTAATGCAATCATTTAGCTACACTACTTAAGCAAACATATGCTATTTGTCTGTGGCTAATAGAACTATTTTTTTTTTCAGGCATCACTTGATCACTCTACCTAGAAATAATTATTTTCAGTCCTATTATCCTCTATACCTTTTTTTTGTCCCTGAGATACAGTCTTTAATTTCTCTGTAATCTTAGTCATGCTTACCTATTCCCTAGGCATCAATCTATAAAAGTGTTTCCCATTATGTACTTGACAATTATAATTCAGTCCTTATTTTGCTCTCCTACATACTAAAATGCTGCTGCACATAGCCACTATTATGGATTCCTCAAATATCTCTGGCTGAACTTATACTGAAATATCTACATGCCATTCTTACACAGTGAACATTTGAGAGAGATCTATTTGAAAATCATAACAAATGATTGTGGTTAAATATGGTTAGGTTACATGCCAAAAGAGCTTCTTTTCCCTCTCTTTCTCAGGGCAGGTTCCAAATGGAAGATTCAGAATATAATCCAGAACAGGTGCCTCGATACTATCAAGATGCCTACCTGCACCTGCAACCCTTCTATAATACAACGCACAGCTTCCTCCAAATCAACCCGCTAAATGGCATCTTGCAATGTGGGAAGTCCCAGGAAATTCTGGTGGAGTATGACATTGATCCAGCTGATGTAAACCCTGACCAGGAAATCACCTTCTCCTACTATGTGAGAGACTGGGAAATGAGGGTTGGTGAGAATGTGTCAAGAAGGAAAGGGAATGAGGACAGTGAAATGGAGAAATTGACTAGACTATCCACGTAGACAGAATGCAAGCAACATAGGTAATTTCAAAAATTTTGAAAGCCACACTAAAAGAAATGGCAAGAACAAGCAACACTCCATTTTTAAAATATATTTTATATGATCAGTGTAGGTGTCAAGGAAGGGAGAAATGAGGAATAAAGGGATTGTGAGCAGGATCCCAGGGAAATTGTGTGGGGAAATAAGATGAGGAATTAACAAGAAAATGTTGCTGGCCAGGGATGAAAGGGAACTGGGTAGGTAGATGGGGGGGGAGGGTGAGAAGAGGATGGGACTCAGAATAAAATTCACTCTGCATTTTGACCAATATTTTACAATAGATGATACAGGGTTAAAATTAACATTGATAGCCTTGTTGGAGAAATAAAACCACAACTTGGAGCCTGAAGGAAATGTATAAAGATAAGTAGCTTTATTGGTCATCCCTGTAAGAGTGAGGATTAGATGCCTGTAAAGCTCAGGTTTGATGGTACAGAGTCTCTTCATTCTCTTATTATCCCCTCAAAGTCTCTGAGAGACTTTTCTACCTACTGAATCATCCTAGTATCTTCTATCACCCTCATGCTTTCATTAAGCTAAAATAATCATCCTGACACAAAAGAATAAGAAGGATTAGGTAGAAAATAACAAGTATTGAATCAGGCTCTGGAACTATGAAAAGATACCCTCCTTATAGAGAGATGCAGGGATGCTCCAGAAGTAGGGTCATGATTAATCTCCCATAATATCTATGCTATTGATTTCTTTTCTCTTTCATAGTTAATAGGGAAAGGACGTTTGGAGATGGAGGGGCAGAAACACATCAACTCCAAAAGGAAAGGTGAGTGTTCATGCTTCATTTGTTTTGTTTTGTTTTGTTTGTTAATCCTTACCCAAAAATATTTTTTTCCATTGAATTTTTAGAGAAGTGGGAGAGAGAGGTAAAGACAGAGACAATGTGAGAGAAACACCTTGATTGGTTGCCTCTTACATGTACCTCAACCAGGACCCAGGCTGAGGAGGAGCCTTCAACCAAGGTACATGCCCTTGACCAGAATTGAACCTGGGACCCTTTGGTCCAAAGGCCAACGCTCTAACCATTGAGAAAAACTAGCTAGGGCCATGTTTCTTTTGGAAGAGAAAATAATATTTTAACTTCCAGGAAACAGTTCTTATCCATAGAAACAATGAGAACAGAACAGTAGCAATAACCATAGAAGAATAGGAAAATGAGAAGTTACTTGCAACGTGGGGTGTGCTGCTGGCCCAATGGGAAATGCAAGCTTGTGGTCGGATGTCATGAGGAAGTGAGTACACTCTCATCCCTGTGAATGTCCTCTTCTCTTCCAGGACTGAAAGGCTCCTTCTCTCTCTCACTGACCATCAATTCCAGGCTTGCCCCTGATGCTTCTTTGGTGATCTATGCCATTTTCCCCAGTGGAGGTGTTATAGCTGACAAAATTCAGTTCTCAGTAGAGATGTGCTTTGACAATAAGGTAAAATGGCAGTTGAGGAGGGTGAAGAAAAAAAAATCTGGGAATTGAGAGAGATCTTGTGTATGCTAGGGTGGAGATAGGGCAGGGGCTGGGAAATAAGATAATATTGAAACCGGATGTTATATTGTATTTGTACCTTTAGTATATTTAATCGAAATTAGTTCTCTCCTGCTTCTTTTTAAAAAGTCATGTCGGGAATCATGTATATAGCTATCCAATATGCTTTCTTATCTTTTAAACATCCATATCATTCCACTGTGCTGCTCACCTTTCTCAACTCTATGGTCAGACACTGGTTCTCAAGGGCTACACTTTACAGAGGGAAATCAGTATAAGAGTGAAAGAGTGGGCTGGATACCATAATTAAAGCAGATGATCCGTGACATTTTTGTCTTGTCCTCTCCAGACCCACCTGATTCCCACGGTATATTTGTCCTTCTCCAGGTTTCCCTTGGCTTCTCACCTTCCCAGCAGCTTCCAGGATCAGATGTCGACCTACAGCTGCAGGCAGCTCCCGGGTCCCTATGTGCAGTCCGGGCTGTGGATGAGAGTGTCTTACTCCTTAGGCCAGAGAGCGAGCTGAGTAACCACTCTGTGAGTAGTCGGCTACTAAGGTGGGAAGAGGGAGTTAACCGAGAAGATAATCCGGCTGTGTTAGAATAGCGGATAGATTTCAGGGAGTGGGAAAGAAAGCCTTAGAAAAATAGTGTACCACCATAAGGTGATAGAAAAGTAAGTATGAAAATAAAGGTGGAAATGATGGAAAGAGAATAGCATGGTTAATATGGACATAGAGATAAAGAAAGAAGATGAGCCCAGCTGGTATGGCTCAGTGGTTGAGTGTCAACCCATGAAGTAGAAAGTTGTGGGTTTGATTCCCTGTCAGGGCACATGCCCAAGTTGTAGGATCAGTCAATCCCCAGTAGGGGGCATGCAGGAGATAGCCAATGAATGTTTCTCTCTCCTTGATGATTCTATTTACCTTTTCCTCTCTTTCTAAAATAAATAAAAAAGAAAGGAAGAAGATGAAATAGAAGTGTGACAGATTATGAAAAAAGGTGAGGTAGAAGTTAAAATTTAAAAGTAAAGGAGTAGGTTATGATTAAATAAATTTAGGAATAATTCTGGAGTGATGAAGATAAATAATATGGGAGCTGTGGCACCAAAAATCAAGAAAAGTTTCTCAACTGATTTCACTGTGTCAATACTTCCATTTCTTTTCCCCCGTTTATTTCAGGTCTATAGGATGTTCCCATTCTGGTATGGTCACTACCCCTATCAGGTGGCTGAATATGATGAGTGTCCAGTGTCTGACCCAAGGGACTTTCCTCAACCCCTCGTTGTCCCAGTGCCTCAGGAGCGTTGGAGCAGGCGTTCAGTTATGCCAAGATATTGGTTCCCTGGAGGCATGGACCTTTTCAGGTTTTTTCAGGTAAATGGTCTTACCTGTTTTGTTTTTATAAAACAATGGTAGTGGGAGGGTGAAAGGAAAAGTCCATATTTAAAAAAATTTTTTTTTTAATGATTTCAGAGAGAGGAAGGGGGAGAGAGAGAAGGATAGAAACATCAATGATGATAGAGAATCATTGATCAGCTACCTCCTGTGCACCTCTTACTAGAGATCAAGCCCACAACCTGGACATGTGCCCTGACTGGGAATCAAACCCACAACCTCCTGGTTTATGAGTTGACCCTCAACCACCAAGTCACAAGAACTGGGCTGAAAGTCTATGTCTTAAAAAGCAGAGAGAATCATGTGTGCACTGACAGGAATGAAATCTTGAAAAAAAACAAACCCTGATATATAAGGCAGCCAAATGAGGAAAGGTAGACCAGCAATGTCTGTTCATTATTATGAAAAAAAATTGCACCTATTTTATGAACACAAGTTGGGATGCTATGGCTCAGCTCTGCCCACGAGGTCTCTGACAGGAGCCATGTCTTGTTCATCTTTGCATTCTCTCTAATGCCTGATCCTTCACAATGCTCAATGTATTTTTGTTGAATTGGTTGAGCTAATATGGTCCCTGGTCTCTGAGAGTTCAGAGTCTAAATCAAATAATAGTATCTTTGACTAATATTTTAAAGAAACATTAACATATTTAACAATGAAGTAAGTTTACTTGAAAGCCTTTCACCCTAGGCTGAAACAGAAGTGAACCACTCTTGGCTAAGTATTGGGTAATAATCACCAGTGTCACCACTAATAGGACACAAATGTCTTGGTTGAACCCTTTGAAGGTACAATTCCTACACAACAGCCCTTATATTAAAGGAAAGAACTTAACATTTTATTCTCTCCTCTCTTTGATACCTATCAAGAACATGGGATTGAAAATACTGTCCAACGCTAAAGTCAAGAAGCCAGTCGATTGCAGTCACCATTCTTCAGAATACGGCAAAATAATGGGTGGAAGTAAGCTACCTCTAAGAATTGTGCTGGAATTGTGGAGCTCTGAAAGCTTTTTCTTTGCCTCTGGTCCCTGTCCTGAGCCGCTAGCCTCAGAATAATGGTTGTGAATCATAGATGTAGGCAGTTTCCCAAGGATATCTCTGTCTGGGGAGGGTTTTTGAAATCTGAAGGCCTTATCTGTTCATTCCCTGGCCAAATGGCCTTGTCTGTCACTGGATTTGTGACTAGTAGTCCCTTCACATAAATTTATCTCACAACAGAAGTCTTCTAACATTCCTCTATTCGTAGTGTCCTTTGAAAATGATGCTGGTACTCCATTGGCTTTTGGGACCCCATCTCTATCAAGTCCATCAGAGGATTCTCAAGTTCGCCAGTACTTCCCAGAGACTTGGCTCTGGGATCTGCTTCCTATTGGGTAAGTGATGCCTCAATAGTACAGCAAGATAATACAGTGTGAACTCAGCAGAAAACTCAGGATAAAATAATTTTTATGAATCTAACTCTAAAGCTAAGAAAATTGAATGGGAATAAGGAAATGTATTTCTTTCCTGAATTCTTATACAATTATATGCAATCACTCAAAACAAATTTCACACATCTTCACATTTACACAGTACAGATAATGCATTCTCACTTCAGACCTACAGAATCTTAAAGGTACATATTGGCATTAGTTTAGTTCTTGCTCACTGCTTATCTGTTCACTTCAACAAGCCATAAGAATATGTGCCTTCATAGACTCAAGAGGGCAGTGGCCTTTCTTTCAGATACATTTGCACACACACATACCACCTCCAACATACTCAGGCATCCCATTTCTCCCATATTTGTACATCTTCATTCACCTGAAGACTCACACTCTGAGATTCACATGGTCCCCCAATTCAGTTGCTTCTTTGCTTTTTCACCAAGCACACAGCATCAGAAAATTCACTTCTCAGCTGACCTTGTAACTTAATTCTCAAATGCACTCTTTCATTTATTGTCTGCCTCATCTGGGTTCTTGTTTTCTCACAGGAACTCGGGGAAGGAGGCTATCCACCTCACTGTTCCTGATACCATCACCAAGTGGAAGGCCATGACTTTTTGTACCTCCCAGACCAGTGGCTTTGGTCTTTCACCCACTGTCGGACTAACTGCATTCAAGCCATTCTTTGTGGATCTGACTCTCCCTTACTCAGTAGTTCGTGGGGAATCCTTTCGTCTTACTGCCACCATCTTCAATTATCTAAAGGATTGCATCGCGGTAAGAATGGGGGAGTACAGGAAACAGGTGCCAGCCTGGGAACCACAGCCCCCACTGTAACTTTTCCCTAAATTGGAAGCATACCAGTTTTCCCTGGGAAAGATATGCCATGTTGGTGTCTGTGTTCCCATGTTTTCCTAAACTTCTGTGTTCTGTCTCCTTTACTTGTACCCTTTATCTATTAAACATCCTCTTCAGGTTCAGACACACCTGGCTAAATCAGAGGAATATCAGGTGGAATCATGGACAGATTCTCCTGCCTCCAGCTGTCTCTGTGCTGATGAAGCGAAAACTTATCACTGGAATATCACAGCCATCAAGCTGGGTAAGAGAAAGATGAGAACTCCATCCTTTCCTCCACTGCATTTGCTTTGTTCCCTCTTTCTTTTTCTTTCTTTTTTTTCATTTTCCTAGCCTCTATTTTCCTCCTTCCTATGTCTCTGTTATAAATAAAAAAGCAAGTAACCTTCGATAGATAACCTAAAGAATTATCCAAACTGGATTATTTTGAGTGTGAAAGGGGAAACTTTTTAATATTTATGCTACAAAAAATGTATGCCAGGACAAGGGATATGTGGTCATGTTGTTTATCTGGACCAGGCATTATTCTACCTGCTTTACATGTGGCAAGTCATTTAATCATCACACTAACTCTAGGAGATATCATTTCCTCATGGATTAAATCCTTGCAACTCCAAGTATAGTTTTCCAATAACCAGTACTAGTTATCTATTACTGCTCAACAAACCACCCTATAATTTTGTGGCTTAAAAGAACAAGCATTATTACATAGTTTCTGTGAGTCAGTAATCTGGGTGCAGCTTAGCCAGGTACCTCTGGCTCCAGGCCTCTTGTGAAGTGCCAGTCAAGCTGTCAGTTAGGGCTGTGTTCTCATCTGAAGACTTGACTATGAGGTGATCTATTTCTAAGTTCATTCCACAGTCTGTTCCTCACAGACTTCTAGGCTGAAGAGTACAGTTCTCACCTCAGTTTTTGACTAGTAGTCTCCATCAGCTTCTCAACACATGAATCTGTCTACTGGGTGCCTCATGACATGACAGCTGGTTTTCTCCAGATCAGAGTTTCAATAGAAAGGGTGCACCCAAAACAGAAGCTGCAGTCTTTTTAAAAATGGAATCTCAGAAATGACATCTCATTACTTCTGCTCTGTCTTCTGCATTAGAAATGAGTCACTAAATCCAGCTCACATATCATGAGAGGGCATTACACAACCGTGTAAATATGAGAATGCACAGCCCTAGCTGGTTTGGTTCAATGGATAGAGCATCAGCTTGTGTGATGAAGTGTCACAGGTTTGATTTCAGTCAAGGGCACATGTCCAGATTGTAGGCTCAGTCCCCCAGGAGGTGGTGTGCAGGAAGCAGCAGATCAATGATTTCTCTCTCTCTCTCTCTGATCATTGATGTTTCTATCTTTCTCTCCCTTTCCTTTCATCTCTAAAATCAATAAAAAATATATTAAAAAATATGAAGATATATAGGTCATTGAGGGCCCTTAGAGGCTGCCTACCACACTGCACCAGCATCATTGCTCTCACCTGGAAGCTTGTTGGGAATGTAAAATACAGGCCCCCTACCCGAGATCCACTAAATCAAAGTTTGTAGCATATCAAGATCCCCAGGTGATTTGTATACCATTAAGGAGCACTGGTCTAGAGGGGATGACACCTCATTGATACCTCCAGCAATAGGTATAATGCTTCCCTTTATCCTTCTTTCTTCTCAGGTCACATAAACTTTACTATCAGTACTAAGATTGTGGACAGCAATGAACTCTGTGGGGGCCAGAAAGGGTTTGTTCCAGTAAAGGGTCGGAGCGACACACTCATCAAACCAGTTCTGGTCAAGGTAAGTTTTCTGCAGGCCTAGCTTCAGAGGTACAGATAGCCACCAAGCCAGGGATGTTCGGTGTGTGTCTAACATACCAGTTAGTCTCTCACAGCAGCCTTATTCCAACTCAAATCGGGTATCTCACCTTACTCCTTCCCTGGTCCTTTTCTACTTTTAATGATTTGCTTAACTCCACCGATGGTCTATGTAAAAGTCTAATGCACTTTATTAGTGCATGGTACTTCATAGTCACTCAATGAATGCTAGTTTCTCTTATTAAATTCACTAAAGTTATCATTAGCTACTTTTTTTTATCCTATCATGAACCCCCGTGTAATTCTGCTTCTTAGAAGTTTCCTAAACTTATCCTTAGCTCTTGCCCAGAAAGAATTTTACTGAGATGCTCATCCTGGGATTAAGTGGATTCCTCCTGAGATACAGAGAGTAGCTCCAGCTCTGATAGAAGCCAGAGGGCACAGGAAGGTCCTCTCCTCCCCATTTCCCTTCCCCTGCCTATACCTTCAGTGCTGCCTGCCCTGACGTTCCATCTGCATTGTATTTACTTACCTATGTTTCTTTTTATGTCAGCCTGAGGGAGTCCTTGTGGAGAAGACACACAGTTCATTGCTGTGCCCCAAAGGTGGGTGAACTCAGAGAGGGGTTGGTAGTGAAGATTCCCTTAGGCAAGAGGAGATTCTCTTAGGCAAAAAAGATGAATATACAGGACAAAAAGGTATAACAGCATCCAGGGGTGCCATCCCCAAAGGGGCCAATTAGCTGGGAGGCAGGAGGAGAAAGAAAAAATGCACAACACAACCATGAATCTCTTTGGAATGTATTTTCAGCAAGGCTCACTATGAATAGGTTTAAAAATCTGTCTCCATCCAATAGAAAGCCCTGGATCCAGAAAACTCTTATGAAAAGATTTCCTATGGTTTGGGCTTGAGAACCCTACTATTCCCACCTTCTGCTTTCTATTGTTTCACCTTTTTGTTTTCTCACAGAAAAAGTGGCTGCAGAATCCATCTCCCTGGAACTCCCTGTGGATGTTGTTCCTGATTCAACCAAGGCTTATGTTACTGTTCTGGGTAAGCAGTTAGAGATTCTTGGCTCAAAAAAGAAAGGAGGCTGCCAAGGTGTGGAGTGGGGTGGGGCATGTGAACCTACCTGAAGGTAGGTGTGGTAGGTTAGAAGTGACAAAGGAAGAACTTATTTTATATTGTGGGCAATATGGCCAGGTTCAGCTAGACTGGAGAAACATAGACTCTAGTTCTATCAATTGGGTGGAGGGGAGACAAAATATTTACAGCAACCTTTTAAAAAATGGGCACTTGATCTAGTTGAGTATAGTTTGGGAAAGGTTCAACCATATTTACATAGGTAGGACACTTCACTCCTTTGGGCAAGGAGAGGGAGTAAGTAGAAAAACATGATCTTGAAAATCATATCAAACCTGAGTTAGGATTTCAGTTGTGCCATTTAACAGCCATGTGACCTTGAATAAGTTAGTGAACAATTCCAATCCTTCTTTTCTCTCTGGAAGGCAGTGATAATAACCTCTCTCTCACTATTGGTGTAGATTAAATACAAAGTTCCCAGCATAATATCTAGCTTCTAATAGAAACCCCTAAAGTGATGGGTTCTTTCTTTACTCTTACCCTCTTCCAGGTTAAGATTTGTCCGTTTTGACTGTATTGGATTCATATCTCTGGGATAGCACTCACAATGCTATAATTGAATTACAGCTCACAGCCTGTCTTCTACAGTGCATTGTGAACTCCTTGAGGATAAGGGCCATGTCCTTTTTATTTCTGTTCCTAGCACATTTCCTACAACACAGATGACATTCAGTACATATTTATACATTTGAATTAAACTCCATGGCTGAAATGCAGATAGATGTTCATGAGTCATTTAGTTCAGGCTTCCTGGCTTATGAAGTATACGGAGTGGTCAATACATATAATTTGGAAAGCAGTATCAGGATTATGTGTGTTTGGGAAGGACATGGTGATTTGGAGGGTGGTGTACACATATATAGAGGAAGAACTTAGAGATTGAGTCTAAGTATTGACAGTTTGGTTACATCACTCACATCTCCAGTGACATGTTTTGTTTTTTGTTTTTAAGCCCGAAACTCCCTCAGGTGGCCTATGTACCTCTCCATATACTACAGTACCTTGTACATTCCCAATATTGTACTACTATATTATATTGTTTACAATGAATTATAATTGCAATGTATTATAATTTTTTGCTCCTCTGATTATGAGCTCTTTGACCTTACTGTGACCTCCAAGATCACCAAGTAGAGATACTCATTAAATGATAGATAACAATGTCAATCGAATGATAATAACTTTTATGGGTTCCTTCTTCTACCACCAGGAGACATTATGGGCACAGCCCTGCAGAACCTGGACAATCTGGTGCAGATGCCAAGTGGCTGTGGGGAGCAGAACATGGTGATGTTTGCTCCCATCATCTATGTCTTACAGTACCTGGAGAAGTCAGGGCTGCTCACCCAGGAAATCAGGTCCCGGGCAGTAGGTTTCCTGGAGATAGGTGAGTTGGTTTAATATTTCTTCTTGGTCACCTTGTCTAGGGCCGATGATAGCTTGATAAGATACAGGGAAGTTCAGCCGCTGAAATGTCCCACATCCTTGGAAGCCATAGGGGAAGGGGAGCGTGTTTTTTTGAAGTGTTCACTGTGTTCTAAAACTATATCTCGCTTCCCAGGGTACCAGAAGGAGCTGATGTACAAACACAGCAATGGCTCATACAGTGCCTTTGGGGAGCAGGATGGAAATGGAAACACATGGTAATATGTCCCAATTATCAATTCACTAGATGCCTGGTGCACGAATTCATGCACAGGTGTGGTCTGGCTGGCCAGCCCTGATTGGGGCTGATTGGGCACCCCTGACCAGGGTGGGAGGGCTGATCAGGGTCAGGGCTGGTAGGGGGGAGGGACTGTGGGTGGTTGGTCATCCAGCCCCACCCCCAAATTTGGGGGGGGCTGTTTGGGGGAGGGGATGGTCAGGGGAGGGGCCATGGGTGGTTGACTGGCCAGCCCTGCCCCTTGGTTGAACTCCTAGTTGAACTCTGGTGAATGGAACAATTTGCATATTAGCCTTTTATTATATAGGATTCTGTACCCTAGAGCATAATTTCTGAATGAAACTATTCTTCTACCTGTCCTCTGATGCCATTTCTTCTTGCACTCTATCCTCTATCTCTTTCATTTTGTTTATTTCAGCCACTTTTTTGGTCTTCTCCCTGACCTTAGGCCTCCCCAGTTCTTGTCCCCATTAATGCCTATAAATGCCTCCCTTTTCCAGGCCTTCTAGGGCATTATATTTCCTCAACTTCCCTCTGGAACCATACACCATAATAAACTATAGAATATGGCACCCTCACCTAAAAATCCCCCTTCATGCCATGCTTCCCTCTTTACCCAATAGGCTGACAGCCTTTGTCACCAAATGCTTTGGCCAAGCTCAGGAATTCATCTTCATTGATGACAAGAACATCCAGGACGCTCTCAAGTGGATGGCAGGAAATCAGCTCCCCAGCGGCTGCTATGCTAATGTGGGAAAGCTCCTGCACACCGCTATGAAGGTACAGATCTGCCCAGGCCCTGCCCCCACACTGTTTCTGGCAGGTACTTGTACCACTGACTGAGTTGAATCAGAAGAGCCCTGGCCTGAGAGCTGGTGTTCAGGTCTCAGTCTAGTTTCTGGGTGACTTGGTCAATATGCTTAACCAGTCTGAGCCTCAGCTTCCATGTCTATAAAAAGAGAGTATGAACAAGAGCATGGTTTTCAGCATCATCTGAGAACTTGTTTGAAATACAAATTCCAGCCTGACCCCAGAGCTACTCTAAGAAACTCTGGGGCTGTGGGCCAGCAATTTGTGTTTTGAGAAGCCCTTATGACTTGCTACACAGTATTTTGTTTTATTTCCTTCTTCAAGGTTTGATTATTCTTATTCTTTAAAATATATATTTTTATGTTTCAATTACAGTTTATATTCAATATATTAGTCTCAGGTATGTAGCACAGAGGTTAGAGATTTATATAATTCTTCTCCCTCCTCATAATTATTATACCCGCCCAACACCATATACAGTCATTATAATATTATTGACTATATTTCCTAAGCTGTACTTCATATCCACATGACTATTTTGATACTTGCTAATGTTTTTTTGAAAAAAGATATTTTATTGATTTTTTACAGAGAGAAAGGGAGAGGGAGTTAGAAACATTGATGAGGGAGAAACATCAATCAGCTGCTTCCCACACACCCTCCACTAGGGATGTGCCCGCAACCAAGGTACATGCCCTTGACTAGAATCGAACCTGGGACCCTTGAGTCCACAGGCTGATCCTCTACCCACTGAGCCAAACCAGTTAGGGCATTACTTGCTAATGTTTGATAACCAGTAGATTAGGAGATTTCTGAGCCTTTTATTATATCTCTAAATCTAAAGCAAAGTCATTTGCTTTGGTGGAGACTAATAGGCAGCACAGTCATTTGTAAGGGGTTTTACTCTCTGCTGGGCACTGTTCTAAATACTCTATTTGATGTATTTTAATGTTTACAACACATCATTGAACTAGGTACTGGTATGCCACTATTAATCACATTTTACAGATAAGACACTAAGTTTCAGAGATTAAGTAAATTGCTCAAGGTGAATGCTAATGAATGATAGGACTAACTTGAAACCAGTAACTGGACTCCAGAGACACTGCTCCTGGCCATTACTCCATTGTCTGTCCCTCCCAAACGGGGGAGGAGGTGTTGATGTGCAGAATGACGTGTTCAATTCAGAACATGCCGGTGACAGAAAGATTTGCATGAACTTTCTTAAAGAAATTACTTCCAGTGCTGTTACAGGACCTGGATTAAAAATCTTGAGCATTGAAAAAAAAATCTCAGTGTAAGATTTGTTAGTATTCCTTATGCAGAGTCTTATCTGTACCCAACTCTCTTTCTTCACTTATGCTCTGTGTGACCTGTACCTGGGAGTAGTACAGGCCAGAAATTGAACAAGATCTCAGAGGTTTTTGTCCTCCTTTCGGATTAGAGCCACCGGCCTGTTGACTAGTCCATTTTAGTGGTTTGCATAGGAGCTCCAGAGTTAAACTCCCTGGACTCACATCTCAGTCCTGCTTATTAGCTGTGCAACCTTGAACAAGCTATTTAAATACCTCTGTAAGTGTTTTGCCTTTTATTTATAAAATGAGAATAATAATTTAGATGAAATCTTTTTTAAAATTTGCTAAATCTTTCTGTGAAAGACGTTAAACAGGGAAGGTGTCACTTAATCTCCCCTGCAGAAAAGGCTGGGCTTTGTGCTACTTGAGGGGACATCCATGTGAGGAGGCTCATATTCCATAAGAATCTGAGAATAAGAAGTCTCTTTTTACCGCCTCCCTCTTTTTTTAATCTCTTGTTGTTTCTTGGGTTCCTTCAGTACCCACTCAGAGCTGAAGACCTGTTACCTCCCACAGCTACTGTTTGAGGCTGTGCAGCGATTGAACTCCACCCAGTTCTCCCGCATTCTGTGCCCTGGAGTCGGCCTGTGGAAAAAAGTGCTTTTGTTTACTTCTTTTTTCAAAAAATTTTTTATTGATTTTTTTTGAGAGAGAGAAAAAGAGAGAGCTAAAACATTGATGTGAGAGCAGAGCATCAATGGACTTTCTCCTGCATGCCCCCTACTGGGTATCAAGCCCACAACTCAGGCATGTGCCCTGACTGGGAATCAAACAGGTGACCTTTTGGTGCATGGAATAATACTCAGCCAACTGAGCCACACCAGCCGGAGATTTATTTTTTTTTAAATAATCCATCCATTTAGATGGGGGCGGGGGAGAGGGAGGTGGCGGGTAGGGTGACACTATTTTTTAATTTGCACACAGTTCTTGGATGTGCCGGCTGCCCCCTGACTTACTATCTCTCTGTTTCCCTTTAGGGTGGTGTTGACGATGAGATCTCCTTGACGGCATATATCACAGCTGCATTGCTGGAGATGAAAAAGACCACAGAAGTGCGTTTCTCTGGCTCCTCTTCTTTATCTTCTTCTTATCTTGCCCTTTTCTAGATAAATTCACCTATTTTTTGTCTCTACTCAGCCTTTTAAACTCAAAGAAAATATCATGATTTTCCTAATCCCTTCCCATTTTACAAGAAATGCCTTATACATTCAGTTCTTTGCTTTCACTTTTTAGGACCCAATGGTGAGTCGGGGACTGCAGTGTCTCAGGAATTCTGTTTCCTCCACCACCAACCTCTACACACAAGCCCTACTAGCTTATACTTTCTCTCTGGCTGGGGAGATGGACCTCAGAAACGTTCTTCTGGAACAGTTAGATCAGCAGGCTATCACCTCGGGTATGTTGGCCATGTGAAGACTTTTTGGAAATTGTGAAAATATGCTGTGAGTTATCTATAATTTTCGTAGTCCCACATATATTCAATTGTAGGATTCATTTTAGTGAACGTTATTGTCCTAAAATCATTGTTGGGAGTTTTGTGGGAAAGCCCATGTAAGTCCTCAAAGGCATTTGAGCATTTTTAACAGGAAGAGGAGATAGATGGTCTAAGCCAGTCAGAACACTTCCTGGTATTGTAGCATCGCCCTTTTGCAGATGTTAAACAATTGTTTGGTGTAAGATCACTCTGATTAAGTAAAAAAAAAATACTGAAAATTAATAACATTTTGTTAGCCAAAAACATGCCCTAAGCACATAAGATTCTTTTAGGAAGTTTCTACCTACCTATCTCCATTAGAATTAGAATTTATAGGGCTGTTTTCATACAATTACTAGAGGCATTTACTGGTGCTCCCAGCTTTACTTTGGGAAATTATGTGTGAGTTTACACACACACACACATACCTGCATATATATTAGGGACAGTAAATCAGAAGATTTTGAGAAATAAATTTTTTCTAACTCATGATTAATTTTTGTGGGTATTTTATCTGCTTTAAGGTGTAGCATTTACAAATATGGGAAAGCCATTTATCTCCAAGATCTTCCTAATTATGCTTCTTTCTCCATAGGAGAGTCCATTCACTGGAGCCAGAAACCTACTAAGTCATCGGATGCCAGTCCTTGGTTTAAGCTTGAGGCTGTAGATGTGGAACTTACAGCATACGTATTGCTGGCTTGGCTTAGCAAAGCCAGTCTGACTCAAAAAGAAATTGCCAAGGCCACTGGTATAGTGGCTTGGTTGGCCAAGCAACGTAATGCATATGGGGGCTTCTCTTCCACTCAGGTAAGTAGCCTCTTCTCCACTGCCACCTACCAGGTAGGGTTAGATCCCATGTGGAGATGGAGGAAAACCTATTGCTCTTGCCCTCCAGGTCCAGGCACTTATAATTCTATAGAGAGGGAGGAAAGGCATGTAATAAGACATATAGAAGAAGTCATAAATCGGGTCTTATGAGTCATAAGTAATACTATATGCTTTCAATGCTCTTTCTTTGCAGAGTATGAAGCATCATGAGATTCATATTTTATATGTAAAGAGGACATGTATAAGTATAGGTAAATTTATATATTAAATTAGAAAGCCAGTTATGGGGGCTGTAAGCATAAGAGCAAGATTCTATGGGCATACCTCTTTCTACTATTTCCTAATAAAGTAGAGTCTAAAAAATTTACAACCTACAAGGAAAGCTAGGAAGAATTCTATATATCACAAAGCAGGGTCTGGTTATATAACATAAGATACAAAAGATACAAATATTGAATTTCAAAAAGGAGAGGTAGCTCTCATCAGCTTGAGGGGTAAGAGTCGTCTTCCCTGGGGAATTGCATGTGAGGTAGATCTAAAAAAATTGTAAACTTTTGGTAGGCAGCTATTGAAAGGAAGAGGAATTTGCAAAAGTATAGGATGGTTGTTGGGAAAAACTGATTTGGCTGAAACACAATGGGACTTAGGTAGGGAAGGTAGGGTAGGTTCATATTATGAAGAGCCTTACATATCAGACTCAAGATTTTGCCTAATTCTAAGGGGCTATTAAATTTTTTAACTTTGTTTCAGAAAGATTAATCTGTTACGTGGTGTATTGGATTATTTAGAGATGGGAAATTCTGGATTTGAAGAGATGATTTCATTTATTTAAATTAGGGATAAGGAGAAATTTAATTAGTGGGGTGGCAATTGAGGGAAAAGGGTATGATAAATTTAAATAATGTCATAAAATGATCAGATGGTCACAAAGAGAGTCATCATTAATTTATTTGTTCTGCAAATGTTATTAAAATATATCATGTCCGAAGATACAAAAGTAAACATTTCTTGTCCACATAGAGATTATATTCTTGTTGATATTAGGGCCATTTTCATTGAAGTTATAACATGTAAAATATACACAGAAGAATGAACAGATTTTAACAGGTAGAATGTCTGGTAAAGATGTTAAGTGCACTGAGCTTGAGTATAGTAATAATTTAATTGGAATTTTAAAATATTATATGGTACACTGCCTCCTTATTTCAGGGAAATTCTTGGCCAAAGATCAAGAAAGACTTCCTTCTTCTTGTTGAACACTAAAAACTACAATATATAATTTTAAAAAGCAGTGCATCAAATCTTTAGAATTCTCAGTGACAGATGTATGGTAGAACTGTTTTTTACTATAATCCTTGGCTATTCTAAGAAGTCACATATCACCCACATCAGTTTTTGAGTTGATGTGTGGTCCCGTTACTTGAATTGTTTCACATGGGCAAGCAATAAAGACCTCCTTGGCCCTAGTTCACAGAGGGTAGATTGTCCAGCAGCACAAGTATAACTTGTTCACAGCTTCCCCAGGAGGGTGACAGGTTTTCTTCTTTTTATATGACACTGTGATGTCTAAATGCGACTGTTCTTTTTCATTTGGGATAGGAGAAAGTGGGTTTCTTTACTCAGGAATAGCCATCGTATTAAGTGTTGAGAGTATAGAAATTTTCATAACACCGCGTAAGAGAGCGCAATTTTGCCGAACACTTCATTCTCCCTCACCTCCCGTCCCCCCACAGTTGTAATCTACATAAAGATCACATGTTTTCAGAATGAAAAGGTTCAAGCCCCATGATGCCATATTCTGTCTTATTCCCAGATGAGAAAAAAGGATTGTCACATGGCATGATGGCTAGGAAGCCTTGGCCTTAAAGGAAAGATTTCCCAATACTCTCTCCAACTGTACCATAGGAGATTATTACGTAGTTAAATAACTTTGAAAAATGTGCATGTTCTAGGGCTATCAACTTGCTGTTGTTTCTTCCTCAAATAAGGAAACTGCAAAATATATACTGTTATCCACTTGCTTCTAATAAGAGCCATTCTGAAGCCAGAACGGATATATGAGATTAGCCTAGTGACTTATGGATGTTCAATAATAACTTAATTGAGATTTTGTATACAGATGAGATATTATGATTTCTATGTCAGCTTCCCAGTGTGGGTGAATGTGGTTCTTAGATACCTAAAAGATATATCAACTAAGCTAGCAAACCATCACCAGGTGTATAGATTAGAGGGTCGTTTGAGGTTAATTCCTATGTCTCACAAAGTGGTAAGCATATGCTTGATTGCTTTCCGCAGGATACTGTAGTTGCTCTCCAAGCTCTGGCCAAATATGCCACCACTGCCTATGTGCCATCTGAGGAAGTGAACCTGGCTGTAAAATCCACTGAGAATTTCCAGCGCACTTTCAACGTTCAGGCTGCCAACCGGTTGGTATTTCAGCAAGAGACTCTGCCCAATGTCCCTGGGGTATACACCTTGGAGGCCACAGGCCAGGGCTGTGTCTACGTGCAGGTAAGCAGTGACCCATGTGAGGACAAGTGTGTCTGGGGAAGGTGGGTCTGAGGGCATCTTCGCCTCCAGTAGAACATCCCCTCTCTATTTGTCTACCTTATTTGTAAGGGAAATAGTTTGAACTAGGCAATTTCTAAAGTTCTTCTCAACTCCAATTTGAATATCTTGTTTCTTCATGATAGACCGTGCTGAGATACAATATTTTGCCTCCTAAAAATGTGGAGACCTTTAGTCTTAGTGTGGAAATGGGAAAAGCTAGCTGTGATCAACCAACTTCACCTCGATCCTTGACTCTCACTCTCCACACAAGGTGAGGAAGGCTGAAGTTGTGGTGGGGGCACCTGGATCATAGCAGCTGAGTTGGGATTGTGTGTGTGTGAGTGTGTGTGTGTGAGTGTGTGTGTGTGTGTGTGTGTGTGTCTGTGTGTGTGTGTTGGGGAAAGAGTATGCTGCGAGAGAAAACCATGGGCTCACACAGGCCTTCTTCTTTCTTTCCTCAGTTATGTGGGGAGTCGCAGCTCTTCCAATATGGCCATTGTGGAAGTGAAGATGCTTTCTGGGTTCAATCCCACGGAGGGCACCGATCAGCTAGTAAGTCACTTCTTTTTTCTTCATTTCCTAGCCCCCAGGGCACCTAACATTTTCATAAAAAGCTGGTGAGCCCTAGCCAGTTTTCTCGGTGGTTAGAGCATTGGCCTGCAGACTGAAGAGTTGTGGGTTTGATCCTGGTCAAGGGCACACACCTTGGTTGCAGACTCAACCCTTGGCTCTGGTTGGGGCACATACTGGAATCAACTAATCTATCTCACAATGTCTCTCTCTCACATCGATGTTTCTCTCTTTGTGTCTCTCCCCCTTCCTCCCATGCTCTCTAAAAAATAAAATCAATGGAAAAAAAAATATCCTTGGGTAAGGATTAATCAAAAAATGCTGGTGAAATGGGATATATGTATATATATAAAAGAGTAATATGCAAATTAATCATCACCACTATACCACAAGCCACACCCACCAACCATGCCCATCAGCCCATCAGGAGTGAGTATGCAAATTAACCACAACCAAGATGGCTGTGGCCATGAAATGAACAGGAGAGAGGCTTGGGTTGCCCCCAGTGATGGAGGAAGCCAAGCTTTCCACACACCCTGGCAGGCCCAGGCCTCCATTCAAGGCTACAAAGTTTTAATTATAGAAGATAAATAAATCCCAACAAAAATGATGGTAGCCATGAAGCTAGAGAGAGCAGGAGGCTAGGGTTGCCCCCGGCGATGGAGGAAGCCAAGCTTCTGCAGCCCTGGCCTGTCTTGACCTCCACTTAAGGCTACAAAGTGTCAATTGTAGAAGATAAATAAATCGCAAATACCAGGGCCTCCACTTGGGTCACCAGAGGGCGTGGCCAGCCTGCAAACCACCACAGGCCCCTTGCCCAAGCCACCCCATGACCCAAGGGAATTCCCACCCTGATCTGGGATACCCTTCAGGGCAAACCAGCTGGCCCCCACCCATGCACCAGGCCTCTATCCTAACTAATAAAAGAGTGATATGCAGACAATCACTCCAACACACAAGATGACTGTCCCCATGTGGTCAAAGATTCTGTCCCCATGTGGACACAAGATGGCCACCACAAGATGGCCTGCAGGGAAGGGCAGTTGGGGGGACCCAGGCCTGCAGGGGAGGGCAGTTAGGGGCAAAAAGGCTGGCAGGGGAGCAGTTAGGCATCAATCAGGCTGTTAGGGAAGTGATTAGGTGGTGATCAGGCTGGCAGGCAGAAGTGGTTAGGGTCCATCGGGAAGGCAGACAGATGAGCAGTTAGGAGTCAGCAGTCCTGGATCAGGCCTAAACAGGCTATTGGACATTCCTCAAGGGGTCCCATATTGGAGAGGGTGCAGGCTGGGCTGAGGGACACCCCCTCCCCCTGTGCACAAATTTTGTGCACCAAGCCTCTAGTATGTGTGTGTGTGTGTGTGTGTGTGTGTGTGTGTGTATCATGATTGTAATATTTAAATGGCTACAAAGGTGCATCTGATATATGAAATGGGACCTGTAATAATCTTTGTTCCTTCTTTTACCATTTCCACCATATACACTGTTTCCTTGACCATGACAGAGCTTTGGAAGCTCCTCCTAGGGAACAGGGAAGGCTCTGCTCTTAAACTCTTTTTTCTCCTTTCTTATTCAGCTTCTCCAGCAGCCACTGGTAAAGAAGATTGAATCTGGCACTGACACACTTAACATTTACTTGGAAGAGGTAGGTAGCCAAGAACTCAAACGATTATATTTTCTACAACCAAAAAATAGTAAGAAGAATGTCAGATTGTTTTACATTTTTGCTTTGCCATCTGGCTTCATTGAAGAGAGGGAAGTTCTATCTGATTCTGTAGTCAATCCGCTGCAATATCACACGTCAAATAGCCCCTGTACACATGTACATCAAAGAGAATGAGAGTGAATAAAAGCATTATTCCAAAAGTAATTTGGATCTCACAGAACCCTTGATGCAGTCTTGGGGTTCTGTGAGAGTTCCTGGACCATGTTTTGGGAGACACTGCACCTTAAAAAGTTCCCTTTGGAAATCTCTTCCTATTAGGCATTTTAAATTTCATATCTGAATGTATAACATGAATCTTATTTTCTTATTATATTAGATTAATTTATACAATTGTCTTAAATTCTCCATTTATTCACTTACTTAACAAATATTTACTGAGCAACCAATCTATGCCAGACACTCTTTGATGTGTTGGAGATGCAGCAGTAAAAATAACAGACATGATCCCTGTCTTCATGGAGTTAATATCCTAGTGAGAGACAAGTGATGCAAATTAAAAAATACATGTATATGTGTTCACACACATATTCAGTAGTAATTTTGATAGTAAATGCTATGAAGGATAAGGGGATAGAGTGATGGTGGGAGTAGGCCAGGATGTGACTATTTTAAAATAAGGTAGTTAGGAAAGGCCTCCTGAGAATGTATTTGATCAGAGGCCTGAATGAATAAAAGAAAGAAAGAAAGGAAGGAAGAAAGGAAGGAAGGAAGGAAGGAAGGAAGGAAGGAAGGAAGGAAGGAAGGAAGGAAAGAAGGAAAAAAAGAAAAGGAAAGGAAAGGAAGGAAGGGAAGGGAAGGAAGAAAGGAAGGACAGTAAGGAGAGCTGTTGGAGAAATGTCTATATTTCTTTGGCCACTAATTTAGTGGAGTAGTCATGGGTTAAAATAGACCAAGGATGGAGGGAACCATTTTACAGAAGGGACAGGAAGCTGTAAGATCCTGAGAAGAAAGAGCCAGACAGTCAGCAGGAGGCAGTACTTTTCAGCCTGGTGTAGGTGAGAAAGGACAGATAGAAGAGTTTCAGAAAATCTGTGTGAAGAAAAAAATCTTTTAACCTCCAAATCACATGCATTATTTCCATTTTAATTTTAATGTAACATTGTTCTGTTCTATCTTTCCCATAGCTCAGTAAGAAGACTCAGACCTATACCTTCACCATCAGCCAAAGTGTATTAGTCACCAACCTGAAACCAGCAACAATCAAAGTCTATGATTACTACCTACCAGGTGAGGGCTGAGCTTTATCTGCCTCTGCCAACAAGGTTCTCATTCTTTAAAATATCTTTCCTTCCCTGGCTGGTGTGGCTCAGTTGGTTGGAGTGTCAGGTCATTTCAAAGGGTTGCAGGTTAAATTCCCAGTCAGGGCACAAACCCAGGTTGCAGGTTCAATCCCAGTTGGGGTGTGTGCGGGAGGTAGCCAATCATTTTCTTTCTTGCATCCATGATTTTTTCTCTCTTCTCTCCCTCTCCCTTCTACTCTCTCTAAAATCAATAAAAACATATCCTCTGGTGAGGATTTAAAGAAATACTAATAAAATAAAATATCTCCTAATTTTACAAATATTCCTTCCCAAGACAAGTATCATATAATTATACTAGAGGCCTGGTGCATGGATTTATGCACCAGTAGGGTCCCTCGGCCTGGCCTGTAGGGATCGGGCTGAAACTGTCTCTCTGACATCCCTAAGGGCTCTCAGATTGCGAGAGGGCACAGGCCAAGCCAAGGGACCCCATCAGTGCATGATTGGGCTGGAGAGGGACAGCAGGAGGGCTCCAGGCTTGGCCAGTCCATCTCGCCCAGTCCCGATCCTGATCAACTGATCCCGAGCAGCAAACTAACTCACCATTGGATCGTCTGCCCTCTGGTGGTCAGTGCAATCATAGCAACTGGTCGGACAGTGGGAAGAACACTTACTAGTGGCATATTAGCCTTTTATATAGATAGATGATCTGATCTCTTAAGATACTTTAATTCAATGATATGCCATTTTAAAAACTCTTCTGCATTAGGGAACTTTTGTAGGATGTGGTCAATACACCAAAAGAAAACTGTGGACCATTGTTCTCTATGAGCTAACTATTAATATTCTTGCTGTGATTAATAACTTACCATAAGAGTGCAAATATTATTGTTTGGAACCTTCCTGTAATTCTGAATATAACCTTTAGGGATTCTTTGAGAAAGGCTAAAACAATAGCTTTTATGAAATATTTTCTTTTGAATGTGTGAGCCTGCAATATAGTAAAGTATGTCATTTCACTTCACAGATGAACAAGCAATAATTCAGTATTCTGATCCCTGTGAATGAGGTAAGCCCGGAAGAGAGAAAAATGGGTTTTGGGGTAGTGTGGTAATATTCAAAAGTTAATGGGACCTTCTTCTGAGTTACCGTTGTCTTTTGGTAGCTTATTTTTGATAGAAAGTGGGCTTTTCTTTTTTTGCCTTAAACTCTTGAAGAAGGAGTAATGATCTCCATAGTTCACATCACAGAAAATTAATAATGACATTTGTATGAGGGGTTCTATGTGATTTTAAAAAAAAACCAAACATGTTTTTATCTGATTGAAAAGGAATGAATTTTTCTACTTATATTTACACTAGAGGCCTGGTATACAAAATTCGTACACAGGAGGAAGTGTCCCTCAGCCCAGCCTTAAACCTCTCCAATCTGGGACCCCTTAAGGGATGTCCGACTGCCCATTTAGGCCTGATCCCACTGGGCCTAAATGGGCAGTCGGACATCCCTCTCACAATCCAGGACTGCTGGCTTCAAACTGCTTCCCTGCCTGTCTTCCTTATTGCCCCTACCCGCTTCTGACTCCTAGCCTGATCACCCCCTAACCACTTTCCTGCCAGCCTGATCAACACCTAACTGCTCCCCTGCTAGCCCTGTTGCACCTAACTGCCCTCCCTGCTGGCCTGATCCCATACAACTGCCCTCTCCTGCAGGCCTGGTCTCTCCAACTGCCCTCCCCTGCTGGCCTGGTCTCCATCTACTGCCTTCCTTTGCTGGCCTGGTCACCCCCAACTGTCCTCCTCTGCTGGCCTCATCATCCCCAACTGTCCTCCCCTGCAGGCCTAAGTTCCCCTCCCCCACAACTGCCCTCCTCTGCAGGCCTGGGTCCTCCCTGCTGGCTTGGTCTCCCCCAACTGTCCTCCTCTGCCAGCCTACTCACCCCTAACTGCCCTCACCTCCTAGCCTGATCACCCACAACTGCCCTCCCCTGTAGGCCATCTTGTGTCCACATGGGGTCAGCCATTTTTGACCACAGGAGGGCAGCCATCTTGTGTGTTGGAGTGATGATCAATTTGCATATTACTCTTATTAGATAGGATTATATATTTTTGTGCATTTGTGAGTTTTTTGTTTTGTTTGTTTTCAAATAGGGAAAAGCTCCTTTATAACCATGAGTAACATGTTCTTTCATTTTTGTTTTTGTTTCCCCCTAGGATAGAAGTTGGAAAGAAACTGCATCAATCCCCTGTGACATTATTGGACAGCATTCTTCTGCCTCTTAAAGCAGAACTCATTCCATTAGATAATTTGATTTCTCTGATTGTCTAGTGAGTGGGTAACAGATGAGCAGGCCTGGAGCTCAGCTACTTCTGACTACTTCACAGATACTTAGATGCCAAAATAAAAGGTGTGGGGAGAAGGGCTAGGGATGGTTACACAAAGGAGCAATCACAGAGGAAAGATTGCTGGGAGATATGTGGTTTAGTCAGTTAGGGAATGCTCCAGAGAGAATTTGGTGGTAGAGAGTGATACAGGGAAGATAAGGATGTCTTCCTAAAGGTGATATCTAAAGGAAGGTGTAATTTAGGGCTTTGGGAATAGACTAAATAAATAAATAAATAAATAAATAAATAAATACTATTTTCTTGAAAAGAAAATCTGTGTACTTGTCTCTGTGAATATTTCTGTGGACACAAAAACTCACATTTTGGCTTCTTCCTTAAACCTTTTGATCCATGCCAGGCCAGTGTTGCTCAATGGTTGAGCATTGACCTATGAACTAGGGCAGGGGGTGGGTCATGGTTCAATTGCCCATTAGGGCACATGCTTGTATTGTGAGCTTAATTCCCAATAAGGTGGAGGGGGAGGTATGCTGAGGCAGCTGAACAATGATTCTCTCTCATCATTGTTGTTTCTATCTGTCCCTTTTCCTTCCTCTCTGAAATCAATACAAATATATTTTAAAAACTATAACCAAATCCTTTTGTCCCAGACTTCTCAAAGAATCATGATAAAGATTCAGGGAAGGGTCAGAGTAGAGAATCCTAATTGAGAGACTGTGTGCAGCTGGCTGTCACTGTAGGGCAAACCATGATTGATATTTCTGCTTTTCCCCTACATGACCCCCAGTGCTTCTGCACATGGGAAACCATCACCGTGTAAGTTCTTCCTTGGTGCAATGGTTTTATTTTGGAAACAGGTTTGGAGGCAAAGGGATGGGAGAAATATGGGTGATATTTAAACAGAGAAGATTATCTAAATAATTACATGCTTCACCCTAGATGTCACACTCTAAAATTGCTCTTGAAGATAATAAACTCTAAATGACAGAGTCAGGGAAAAATAAGTTCATGATGTAGAGATATCTCACTGAGCCCAGGGCCACATAGACTACTCATTCCTTATCTCCTCCACCCCAGACTCTGCCCTGGTCCTCCTACGAGTTTCTAAAGTAGGAGGATATGGAGGACACACCTAAGGATGCCACCCCAAAGCTTGCCTTACCCCTCAGGTATCACAGAAAGAGAACAGAGGGAACTCTAAAGAACACTTGGTATTATAGTAGTACTTATTATACTAAGCACTCAACACATACATTTACTATATGCCAGGAATTTTATCAGGCCTGGTAATGCAAAGATAAATAAAATGAGGTTTTTATCCTTAAGGACCTCATAAACCAGTGGAGGCAAAAATAAATTAAGTTAAAATACAGTGTGCCAAAATACTAGGTGTCTCAAAATAATGTATACACATACTTTGACTAATTATAAAGGCAGTGTTTATTAAAATGCATTTTATTTTCAAAATTGAGCTATCAGATGTTAAATGTATATATATTTTTGGGGGGCACTCTGTATATTGATAGAAGAAAGTACAAAAAGCTATGACAGGGAGAAAAACCAAGATGGTGGCATAAGTGAACACCTAAACTGCTGCCTCGCACAACAATTTCAAAACTACAACTAAAAGACAGAACAGACATCATCCAGAACCACAGGAAAGCTGGATGAGATGTAATTCTACAACTAGAAGCAAAGAGAGGGTCTCATGGAGACTCAGAGGAGCTCACAGAGACTCAGAGGAGCTGTAAAAAGCTGAGGTATGGAGACATGCGTGTGGAGAGGATGGGCGATGGAGTGCCTGGCTGGTTTTCTCTAGCAGGAGGGAGACGGAAACTCCTGACTGCACTGAACCCCACTTCTGGGCAAGACTCATACTGGGGGAAGTCTGGACTGTCAGGAAAAAGGAGAAGTGCACTGAAACTTAGGGGAGCCATGAAAGGCAGAGGTCTGGAGGCATGTGTGCCAGTGCGTACAGAGAGGACAGACTACTGATTGTGCCACTGGCTTTCTTTAGCAGGAAAAAGATGGAACCTCCCAACTGTGCTGAACTCCAGTTCGAACTGCACTGAACCCTAGTTTTGGTGAGACCCTGGGGACCGAGACTCATATGGGTCCCTGGTGTGCACAGAAATTCAGGGGAGTTGTGAAAGGCAGAGGGCTGGAGGCATGTGCACAAGTGTGTGCAGAGAGGGCTGCAGTGATTACTGAGGGACAGTGAGACCTGGGGCCTCATAGGGCAGGGCTGACGGGAAGCCAAGGCTGTCTGTTCAGCCCTGAGACTCTGCCCTATCCAAGCCCAGCACAGAGGCTTTTGCAATTTTGCAAGTCTTGTCTCATAAGGCTGACTTCAGCACAGAAGTTCTCATGGTATAGATACAGCTGATTCTCATAGCCAGTTGGTCTGGAGGTCAATTCCCCCCAGTGATACCAACAACAATGAAGACTTGACTACAACAAGGATGTACACACAGTCCACAAAAGGGTGTACCAAAAGTATCCACCTCAGGTAACTGGGGAGGCAGAGCTTCTGAGCCATATAGGACACCTAGCACACAAAGCTACTCTAACAGCTCAGGGAAGCAGTGAAAATGTGCAGACAAAGAAACAGATCACAAACAAAAGAGAGGAGAACAAACGACTGGATATAGAGTTCAAAACCACGGTTATAAAGTTTTTCAAGAATTTCCTAGAAAAGGTAAATAAATTTAATGAGACCCAAGAGGAGATGAAAAAGGACCAACTAGAAATTAAACATATACTGACTGAAATAAAAAATATTATACAGAGACCTAACAGCAGACTAGAGGAAGGCAAGAATCAAGTCAAAGATTTGAAATACAAAGAATCAGAAAACATTCAACTGGGAAAGCAAAAAGAAAAAAGAACCCAAAAAGTTGAAGATGATGTAAGGAGCCTCTGGGACAACTTCAAGTGTATCAACATCAAAATTATGGAGTGCCAGAAGAAGAGAGAGAGCAAGAAATTGAAAACCTATTTGAAGAAATAATGACTGAAAATTTCTCCCACCTGGTCAAAGAAATAGACTTAAAAGTCCAGGAAGTGCACAGAACCCCAAACAAAAGGAATCCAAAGAGGACCACACCAAGACACATCATAATTAAAATGCCAAGAACAAAAGACAAAGAGAGAATATTAAAAGCACCAAGAGAAAAACAGTTAATTATAAGGGAGCACCTATATGATTATCAAGTGATTTCTCAACAGAAATGATGCAGGCCAGATGGGAGTGGCAAGAAATATTCAGCGTGATGAATAGTAAGAACCTACAGCCAAGATTACTCTACTCAACAAGGCTATCATTCAGAATTGAAGGTTAGATAAAGAGCTTCACAGATAAGAAAATAAAGGAGCTCATCACCACCAAACCAGTATTTTATGAAATGCTGAAAGGTACTCTTTCAGAAGAGGAAGAAGAAAAAGGTAAAGATAAAAATTATGAACAACAAATACATAAACATCAACAAGTGAATCTAAATATCAAATGAATTAAAAATCTAATGAAAAGAATAAACTGGTGAGTATAATAGAATAGGAAGGGAGTGGACTGACAATTCTCAGAGTAAAAGGATAAGGGGGGTACGGGAAGAGACTGAACAAAAATTGTACACCTGTGGATGAGGACAATGCAGGGGAGGTAAGGGCAGAGGTTGGGGTGGTAACTGGGTGGAGGGGAACTATGGGGGGAAAAATAAGAACAATTGTGCCCTGGCTGGTTTGGCTCAGTGGATAGAGTATCAGCCTGCGGACTGAAAGGTCCCAGGTTCGATTTCGGTCAAGGGCATGTACCTTGGTTGCGACACATCCCTAATAGGGGCTTTGTGGGAGGCAGCTGATCAATATTTCTCTCCCATCAATGTTTCTGACTCTGTATCCCTCTCCCTTCTTCTCTTAAAAAAAAAAAAAATATATATATATATACATATATATATATATATATTTTATCCAATACATATATATATATATAAAGAACAATTGTAATAATCTGAACAATAAAGATGTATTAAATTAAATAAAAGTGAACATCCCCCTGCCCAGAAAAAGCTATGGGAGTACATAGGCCTCATCTCCAAATGCAACCATATTGAGGATTAGAGTCAACACATGAATTTGGGAAGAACACAATACAGTCCATAACACATCTTCAAAGAGATTTTGAACTGACTAATCAGAACCACCAATTTTGTTTTCCGTGAAGCAAATATGAGAAAAAAACATGAACTTTAAACATTTTTTATTGCAGATCTCCTAAAAGAAAATTTTAAAAGCATGCATTCCCTTGAGTATTTTCAACATCAAGAATTTTCATCTTAAATTTAAGTAGTTAAAAGGATTTCATTTCTGGATATTATAATGTTGGCAAGAATAAAACTGTAATATAACTTAAGAAATATTATCCAATGTAATGTAAAGTCCATATAGCTTGATACCCACTACCCATTAAAAAATTACACAAATAAGTTCGATAGTCAGAATTTTGACATTGTTCCTTTTTCCCCTTCAATCATGTATCCATCCACTTTCATGACGGAATTTTCTTTCTAATATATTTTATGCTTAAAAGTTTTATTGATTACCTTATCAAATGTTCTGTAACAAAAAAAGCATACATAACTTGAAGTAGCAAAGAGTTTATTTGTATTTTATAAGACTCAAAGATATTCGAGAATTCTTGTGGATTGGCTTAAAAATAGAATTATTAAGAAACACAGCGAGCCTATCTGGTCTGGCTCAGTGGATAGAGCATCATTGGCCTGTGGACTGAAGGGTCCCAGATTCAATTCTGGTTTGGGGCACATGTCTGGATGGCAGGCTCAGTTCAACATGCAGGAGGCAGCCAATCAACGATTCTCTCTCATTATTGTTTCTATCTCTCTCTTCCTCTCCCTTTCTCTCTGAAATCAATAAAAATATATTAAAAGAAGAAACATAATGAATAAAAATAGAACAACTTTTGCCTGGTTGGTGTGGTTCAGTGGTTGAGCGCTAAACCATGAATCAGCAGGTCCTAGCTCAATTTCCCATCAGGGCACATACCTGGGTTGTGGGCTAGATCCCCAGTAGGGGACATGCAGGAAGCAGCTGATTGATGTTTCTTTCTCATATATGGTTTTATCTCTCTATCTCTCTCTCATCCTCATTCTAAAATCAATAAAAATATATTTTAAAAGTATTTAGTATATAAACCAAAATAAAGAGAACAAATTTTAAGAATAAATGTGAGGACACATTGATGTTTCTAGCTCTCTTTCCCTCTTCCTCTCTGAAATCAATAAAAAAATATTTTTAAAATGTATATATAAAATAAACTTCAGCCGAAACTGGTTTGGCTCAGTGGATAGAGCTTCGGCCTCGGACTGAGGGGTCCCAGGTTTGATTCTGGTCAAGGGCACGTATGATGGTTGCAGGCACATCCCCAGTGGTGTGTGTGTGTGTGTGTGTGTGTGTGTGTGTGTGTGTGTGCAGGAGGCAGCCGATCAATGTTTCTCTCTCATCGATGTTTCTGGGTCTCGATCTCTCTCCCTTCCTCTCTGTAAAAAATCAATAAAATATATTTTAAAAACACACTTTAGAAACACTGTTCCTAATGAGATGGATATAATTGTTTTTTCCAATTTGTGCATTTATCAATAGATGATTATTTATTTCTAGAATGAGATCAGAATCAGGATTGATTTTATTCCTTTTTTTAAATTTCTATAGATGCATTTTTTGAACAGTATGACTTATGTAAATAAGTGAGAACAAGGAGCATTTAGCTTTAGCAATGTCACT